>PVIA01001880.1:0-70281 GCA_004024845.1 Tonatia bakeri
TTTTTTTTTTTTTTGTAGTAAGATGGCTCTAGTAGTGCTTAGTTGTCTTTAACTTCATTTGAAACAATTTTGTTAGGTTTATTGTGATAGCTGTCATATCAGCATGCATTAAAAAAAGAGCTCATCAAAATTGGTGAATTTTTGTGTAGCCATTTTAATATTGAAGATAGAAGAAAATAAGCAACATTTTCAGCATATTATGCTTTATTATTTCAAGAAAGGTAAAAATACAACTGAAACGAAAAAAAAGTTTCATACTGGGGATTTCTTGCTGGATGATTTTCCATGGTCAGGTAGGCCAGTTGAAGTTGATAGTGATCAAATTGAGACATTAATTGAGAACAATTAGTGTTATACCATGTAGAAGATAGCCAACATACTGAAAATATCCAAATCAATGAAGTTATTGGTGAAAATGAAAAATGTGTTTTTCATTTTATGGAAGAAACTAAATGGACTTTTTGGCCCACTCACGATGGGCCAGGAGAAATGTGAAGAAAGAGAATGGAGCATTGCCTTGAATATTCAGTCAGCATACTTATTTTGTACTACATCAGATACTGTTCTAGGCCTTGGAAATACAGAACAAACAGAGGCCTAGCTCTTCTGGGTTTACATTTACTGAGGGCAGCTGCTAAAACTGTGTGGTGTTGTGTTATGACTTAGTGGTAAGACTTAGTAGGTCCTTTATCTTCTAGACAGCCTTTCTGTGTTCCACAGAGTAACTTGTTCATACCTCCATTAGAGCAGTCAACACGGTTTAGGGATCTCATATGAGAGTGTGAATATCCAGTTTTCATCCACTCAGATCTATTCAGGAAATTAGGGATCACTTCAGGCACTGTACTAGATTCTGAGTGTGTGCATGCGGCTGAGTGGCCCTGGCAAGTCACTCTCCTTAAAGCCTTGGTTTTCTCATTTTTACATTGGGGATGATAATAATAGTACCGACTGTTTTTTCATAAGGATTAAGTCTTGTGAGAGATACCTAGCATGGTACAGAGAAGCCAGAAAATGGTCAATATTATAATCACACTATATCTTGTAACAAAAAAATGAAGTAACCTCAATATTAAAAGTGTTTAAAATGGGAAACATTTTCTATGATGATAAAATTTTTAAATTTACTCTTTAATGTACACATGAACAAAATTAAAATATAAAAGCAATGATATATACCAATTATATATTAATTTATACCATTATATCAAATATTTTCCTTGCTTTGGCATATTTTTTATTATTAGCATATTTACAGCTAAAAGTTTTCAGGTTAAAGGTGACACTTATGTGTAATTTAAAGCAGTCTGCATATGAAATGTTAAGTGAAGCAAAAGAAGGTTACATTTAGAGTAAAGAAACATCTGCATTTTGCCACAGTTCACCAGAAGGAAATTGGATCATGTATCAGTTATGCAGTTGAATAAGACTTTCATCTTTTAAAGAATTTTTCCTACCTAATACATACATTCAGCCATTATTCTGAAACGAAGCGGTACTTGTGGTACATACATTGTGACATGGAGTTTGGGGAGCCCCAACACACCCTGTTATTGGAGTGCAACTGCAGCATCTGCTGAACTTGACCGGAAATCTGAAACAACTGTTTTTAAAGCTTCTTCAGACTTGCACACATAGATTGCTTTATTTTCGTAACAACAACAGTCAATTTTTGCATGTTTCTTTTTAGGCCCTAATTTATTAGTTTTTAGGAATTATAAATCAGTTAATCTTTTACGTATTATAAACGCTACATTTTGAAAGAAGTTACTTATTAAATTAGTCGGAGAGGAGAGACTTGTACCTTAGGGCATCTTTGAGCTTTAGGCTCTCGGTTGTTCCCTCTCCCCTGCTGCTCCAGCCTCTCAGATCAGACCCGTGTGCACAGGTCTAGCTGGGTTCCTCGGGTCTGCTTCTCTTTCTCTGTGGAGTACTCTGCCAGGTACTTACGTGTTGCTAGGTAGCTCTTGAATACGAGGTTATATTGAGTTTGTAAAAATTTAGCATGAGGACATTCTAAAGCTCAGGATTCTAGTGACTGTCAAATCCAAAGGACACTGTGGTCATCGATTTACTGGACTATTGTGTATTTGACCCTGTTAGCCACTCTTTGCTTCCTGAAGCTTCCTGTCCCTTGGCTTCTGTGGAGCTATATTCTCTTATCTTTTCATCAACTTTCCCACTTTTTCTTCACAGTCTGTCAGAATTCCTTTACTTCTTCCTTTCTCTTGAATGTAGGTACTCATATTGTCCAATCAGAACCTTTTCTAAACAGATGTAAGCTGGTGATGATATTTATCCACAACCAAAAGATTAACATCTGTAAGAAATGGGGGAAGAAGAGTAAGTAATGAGTACTAGACACATGGTCATCGATTAACCGAAGGATAAAAACAGCTGTTAACCTTTACCAGGAATCAAAAAAATGCAAAATAATATAAAAGTAAGCTACCCATTTTTTACCTATTAAATTAGCTAAAAGACTGTTTAAGTGCCTTTTGCTAATTAGGGTATACTACCCCTCCTACTTTCTTTATGTTGCTGATAGCATATGTTTCAAGAAGTACCTTAAAGTTCATAGGTACTGAGTAGTGATTCTAATTAGGGCACTTACTCTGCACCAGGTAATATTAATGTCCTATCCAGCATCTCTGTCCTCTCATCCTTTTTATAAGAACTCTTTTGTCTAGGAATACAGCCCTCTCCCAAATCAGGCGTGACTTCTGGTTAGTTGAGTGACTGAAGGTAACCCATTTCTTTGTGCTGGAGGAAGACGTGAGGGATATCAGCTGTGTTAATGTGTCGTGGTGCTGCACACGGCTTGGGAACTGTGGCCCCAACATATATAAGTAATTAAAACTTACTTACAATAGAAAATAATTAGATATGGCTTAACAATTTAGTGAACTTTAACAGTAGTTACTTATCTAATCAGTTAAATATAACTTCATGATATAAATCTAAGAGAAAGACAAGGTACAGAATTGTATATGTGCTTTTGTCATTATATGAGAAAAAAATATGCCTTTGAAAAAACTTAGTGAAATCTACCAAAAGGGAATGCTGTATGTAAATGCACTAGGGTGGCAATATCAGAAAGATACCCTGTGCCCTCCAAGCAGTGAGAACCTAGTGGGGGGTGTTGGGGAGAGAGTCCTGCTAGTTGCCTCCCTGGCAAGGTTTTGCTGCCGTGACTCCAGGTGTGCGCACTGTACTCCTGCGTGGGGGTGGGGCTCAGGGTGGGAGTGGGCAGATGGAGGGGAGGCAATGAGCTCTCAATCTCCAGCCAGTTACCGAAAGGTGGGTAGAAGCTGAGATCGTCTCTCTAGTCTTCACTCTTTCACTACATTTCTTTCCAGTCCAGTAACAATTCTCTGTGAATAATTTGCTAGTGGTTTCCTTCATGTATAGTCTTCACATCCTTTATCTACTTGCTTTCTCGCTGTCCAATTTTTGGCTATTTAATTTGCTTTCTTTTTTTAATCCAGTTTTCTTTGAGCAGTTTCTCTCTTCACTCACTTTGAAATGGCACATCAAGGCTATCGAAATATGCAAAATATGCAAACAGGTCTGGGCTGTTTTGTTTGGTTGCAGTAAGCACACCATTTTCACGGACAAATTAATTATACCTGGTGTTCTGTTAAAATATAACCAGTATTAATAACCGTAAAGGTTCTGCTGAAACAGATTTATGTTGTAAGGATGTTGAGAATACATTTCTGGCAGGGTTAAGGCATAGAACCTGTGGTGAATTTGATTTCTTTTGTAATGTTTTTATAAACCAGCAGAAGCAAATCTAATTCCTGTGAAAATTTCTCATAGGAAAATATGATATTTTTGAGGTAACAGATACTGAAGCAGATGGATCAGGGTTAAAAGGAGGAAGCTTATGACTCAAGAGATCTTGAAATGGGAGTTCTACCATCTGGTAAGAGGTGGCATCAGTTGGACCAACCTGGGAATGGTTCCTGACCCTGTGATCCGATGTACAACCTTGGGCGACTCCATAGCTCTCTCTGAGGCCATTTTCAGTACTTTAAATTTAGGATAGCCTTCTTTGCCACATAGATTTATTATGATAATTAATCCATTCATTTGTTAGATAATTATTAATCACCTACGGTGGATCGAGCATTGTCCTAGGAACATAGCATTCTAAAGTAAAAAAGATTCAATAAAATGATACATTGACTTCTGTTTCATTTATGCTAAAGATACGTGCAAATTTTAAAGCATTGAGCTGAGAGGAATTGGGTATATAACAAAATATCAGCTATTTATTGGCTATACTCCAGGGAGTTCTTTGGGGAATCTGCAAACCTGTGTTCCTTTGGGTGTGTTACTGTAAGTGGTCTGCTGTGTTCATGGCCTTTCCATGCCAGGCATGAATCTGAGCAAATTTTGTTGTATTCTGCTTACTTTGGTAATCCATGCATTTGTATTTTTAATGTGGTTTGTATTTTATTGTATTTATTATTCATCCTTTCTAACAAAATTGTTATGCCATGATATCTTACCTACTTTTTTCTTTAAATGAAAAAGAAAGACTAGAGGCAAGAATTTTGGCTGATGGGCTCTGGCCATGCTGAACAGGTGTGGTTTTCCAATATGGTGTCAGCGTCCTGTGCCTCTGTTATTTAAATCATGAGTAACCATGGTGGGCAGAATGATGCAGAGATTTCTGAAATCCCGTTTTTGTGGAAACAGGCACAATTTTTTTAGCAGAGGTTTTAAATGATCTAGACAGAAACTTATGAAATGATTTGCTTAAATATGATTAAATTGTATTTGCTTGTGAAGTCGGTTCTTTAAAGGTGCAATGTGTAAAGGATTTTGTTTATGGCATTTCATATTCCTAAATCTGCTAAACATTATACAAACACTTCAAAGGATAAATAGTGAATTGAATTTTATATTCACTTATATGTACCTTACAGATTATTGCATATGTTTTGTGTGTGTGTGATATTCAAAATAATTTACTGCCACCTGAAGCAGCCATTCCCACTAACACCTATTTCCAGACTTGTTGGGGTCTTTTATCTTTCTTCCATGCCCAGGGGGAAAGGGAATTCCAAAATTTTACTGTGAAAGGAATTTTGTCCAGCAGATGTGACAGCTTCCGACATCTGGGGACGGATCTCGGGCCTGAGGAAGAGGGAGTAAGCATCAGTGAGAGAAGAGCAGAGTTGCCTGGCGAGGCCTCTCGGATCCTTTTTCCCCTGGTCAGGTTGAAGGATAGCAGGCAGACCTAAAGAATTCTTATGGAACTTTTACTGTGGCTTCCAAATTTATACCCTTATGCAACCTTATTAATTCTTGTCTCCAGTTGGAGGATAGGGGAAACGAATTTCCTTTTCCTGTCTTTAAATGTGTAGGCTTAGGAAAAGACTTAAAACATGGTGGAAGCATTAATCTGCCTTTGAGGGGACTCCCCCTCCCCATGCCATTTCCTGTTCTCCTTGCCTTGCTTCTGGGGAACATGTTTCTCTGCAGATGGTAAGGAGAAAGTGCAGAACCCGATGGCTGCAGAGTCTGTTCATCCTGATTCATTAGATAATTACCTCATTTTCATCACTACTGGCCATATTAGAATCTTTTCTTTTCATTAAAACCATAATTGAAAGGGATAACAAAATGTCAACACAAAGAAAGCTAAATGTCAGTAGGATTTGCCTAGTATCTACCAGGAAAAATACAGCTATCCCAGTTGTTAGGGACCTTGTACGAGCCAGGGAGTAGTCATTCCTGTTCTCGAAAAGCTCACAGCCTAACCAGAACACAAATCTGTGAAAAGAACTAAAGTGGGCGGTTTTAGGTGAGTGAGAGTCCCCTAGACGAATCACAGTCAGCAAGTCTTGGAAGGTGACGTCCACGGATTGGACTAGTGTCGTAGTTCAGGACGGCTTGGGCAAAAGCGTTGAAGCAGAAATGAATTATCCTGTAACAGGGCTGACAACCTGATTTCTTGTAATTAACTAAAGCAGCTAACAAATGAGAAATGAGAAGAGACCTGGGAAATGGGTACTTATGCATGTCTTTGAAAGTTAGCTGAAATGAACAGTTTAGATAGAAGCTTCTTGGGGACCTGTGCCTGTGCCTTTCGATGCACTGCAGTTTCTGTGTCTTGAGTTGTGCTGGGCCATGGGTGGCGTGCAGTCAGTCTGTGTTGAATGTGGGTCATTATCAGCAATACAGCATAGAGCAGTGTATGCACTTTATTAAAATAATTTTTTACAGTATGTGCGTTTTAGTTAAAACCTGTTTGTGGTTCATTGCAACGGATGTTTTTTAGCTTAGGTAATTAAGACACCAGAATTTAATTATGTATAAGTAAGTGAAAAGCTTTAGTGGATCCTGGGTCAGTGGAGTGCTGTAGGCAATTAATGAAGATAATGAAACTGAGTACTTAACTCCAGATATAAATCAGTAGAAGTTTTTCTATTAGTAAATTTACTAATTGTTGACTTCTGAAGCATTGGTCTTTTTCTCCTGACTTACATGTCCTTTATGAAATAGAACTTTATTTTTGTGGTTTTATATCCTTTGGGGTTAAAGCATGTTTTCATTAAGGGGGAAGATAATATTATTAGAAGGTGACCTGAGTTTCATTATAAAAATGAACCAAAAAATAGAAAAGATAAGTCTTGTGAGAAATTTCAGGAAGGATAAGAAAGCCCCCCACACCCCTTCTCCTCGCTTTGAACTGTCTTCTCAAGGTTGTTTTGAGAATGAATGTATTGAATGGAGCAAAAAGAAATATTAAATTATCAGAGAGAGAAAGACAGTGGGCGTTGGTACACAGCCCCTGAACCTAAGGAGAGCTAGAGAGGGAAGTTTCGGGATGAGGTCTGGAGGTACTGAATGCTACAGAGTTAAGTATTCATAGGGGGTTTCAGCAGCCTAGACATCTGTTGAATAACAAATATCAGTAACCATTTATCATCTGAGGATAACTTTGGGTTATGTAGAGGACAAGTCCAAAAAAGGAAACTGTGGAGATGCAGTCCTGGTTTTGTGTCATGCAAGTGGGGAAGGAAAACTAATTTGAATTTGATGTGGATTTAGTATTTACTCTTTACGTGTGTTTTCTTGGCACTCGAGTTCACTTGTGCAGGATATTTTATATTCAAATGTTCCAGTGGTTTTCAAACTGTGGCTTGTGATCCTAGGGAGTTCTTGAAATCATTTTACTGAGTTGTACTAGTATTAGGAAATCATAGAATAAAAAAGAGAGCACAGTGAATATATTAAGGGAAATACTGTTTAGTGGAACTTGTTTCTGTGTTATGAGTACACATGGATGAGTAGATAATGTTGGATGGTAAAATGTAGTTCTTACTGTGAGTCATCGTCACAAGTGTAAAAACAAATGAGTTCAGTTGTATATGTCTAGCATATATGTGGGGGAGCCTGATTAAGTTTTCTTTGGGGAGGTGAGTGGGCAGGTGCAATGGTGAAGAGCCCTTCTCTGGTGTCACAGAGACGCTGTAGAGAGGCTTTGCAGTCGCAGAGTTCTTGGCAGGTGGCTCACTGCATGGGTCCAGGGAGGCTCTTCACAGCAGATCCCGGGCAACCCCATTGTGCTTGGCTCTTCGAAGTGATCGTAGCCACTGCATCTAGAAACTGCATTAAGGTCAAGAAAGAGAATTCGTCTAATTCTTGAAAGCAGGTATTTTCCCTGCCATCTCCTATACTGTAGCGATTTTCAAACCTCTCTTAAAACACCCGGCTGTCTGACTGATGCGCACAGAACCCAGCCTTCTTCCTTTGGCTGGCTATGGACACGCTTAAACCCACTATAGAAATAATCATGCACAGAAACAGTTTTCTGAATGGAAGACAAAGACGGAGCACTCACTCTCCAATTCTTTGAGCCACTCTGGGCTAAACCCTCCTAAAGGGAAGAGCCCCTTCCTTTGTCCCAGTGGGTTTTTATTGAGAAAGTAGACACAGTTGTGGATTGACAGTCTGGCAGAAGGGATCAAAGGGAACACGTATCTTACAAGGATGTTAACAGAGTTTCTGTTGTGATTCCAGGCAGAGATTGGAGTTTTATCATATGAAAAGACTACAGGTTTTAAAGGTTTCCTGACTGTGCCTTCAAATTCCAAGTTAATAACATCCTCCAGCAAACAGATCTCACAGGATCTTGCATATTCTTTGTCCCAGGCCTGATTACTCCGGCGGTCCGCCGTCTCTGGTCTGAGCTGCCCCTTCCTTTGGCTATTTGCTAAGTAAGCCCTGGGAAGGGCTGGAGACAGAAACAGCAAGGAGACTTGGATTTCTCAAATCTGAGTACAAAGACTCAGGCTAAGAGGGGGCAGGGGTAGATGCCGATCACCCCTTCCTTTCCACAGCCCCTTCATTTATTTCCACAGTCTCGTGAGACTTATTCCACAGAGGCCTTTATGAGATCAGAACCTGTCTTAGGTCCATTCTCTATCCTAGAGAAATTGTTACCCGTCATTGGTAACTGATCTAGCAGTAAAGGCCAGGGACAGAACAGGTAGCGTTCATGCCAGGGGAATAAGTTTTGTCTCCTTGGTAGCTCTTGATCCGGAGGTCTCTCACTCAGCCTAAGTCACAGGAGGTCACAGCTTCCTGAGACCAGGCAGGGTGGCCCCCAACAGTGGTCCCCAACACTATACTTCTGAAAGAAGCCATGTCCCTTTATTTTGTTCTCCTGAGAATATTTCCGAGCTTTGGAGGAGCATTGCTTCGTTGTTAGACAAAGGAGCATTAACCTTAAGTGAGCAAGCTTGAAACAGAGGGCAAAACGTCACTCTGAAGCTTCGCAGGTGATAATAAATAAATGTCTCACTTAGGGAAATGTTTACACAGGGGTGGACAAAGGGGGTTTACAGTTTCAGTACGCAAAACAGTTTATTCCATATTACTTATTAATTACTGTATTTTTTTTGTATTACAACTATAAACCTACTTTTGTCAAACACCCTGTATATTGAATGTGCAGATTATCCAAAAAATGTTAACTAATACTGAATCCTACATTGAGTAAACTATCATGTAAATTCGTTTCTTGGGCAAGTAATGGTTTAGTATTTTATTTAAAATAAGTTATTTAAATGTGCATTGCATTTGATGGATCTTAATTTACTTGATTAAAGCTTTAAGTTATTTAATGAATGGCGTTTGTGATGGAGAAAGATGGAAGTTGTGATGCTTTACTATACACCTTTTTATGTGACTTATTGAATACAGTGATTCCTTAGTAGAGCAAGAGGGCTACATGTATATATTTTAAAAAACAGTGTTACTGGAAAAGATATTGGAAAGACTTTTGGACAAATCGAAAAACTACGAATAAGTACTTGGTGCTAGATAAACTTCAAACATGTCAGAGCACAGCTAAATGAATTCAGATTTCTTGTTTCCCAAACCAGTTCTCTGTTTCCCACTCAATATTGTTGTTTTCTTTTTGCTGAAGTACTGGCTATATTGATTACTCCCAGAAAACAGTTCAATGTCCAGTGTTAGTTCCATGTTAGTCGGGTATGGATCTCACTGCAGACTGAGTCTGTGACTGCAGGATGTATCCACTTCGAGCTCAGTTGGAACTTACGGCCATGATAATTATTTAACATCGGTCTCCTTGGCAACAGGTAGAGGAAGTCTAAGCAAACAAACAGATGGACTCAGAAGAACTTAAGTGATCATCAAGTCATAGAAGAGAGCAGCTGGCCTTCTCTGGAAGGTCTAACAGCATAATAGCATTAGCTCGCGGGTCTGCGTGCACTCTGCAGCAGGCTGGAGACAGAGCCGTGGCCTGCGGGTTCTGGTATACACCCAGAGGGCACCTCACCCACATCTCTGCCTCCGACTCTCTTCTCCTTTCTCCTCTTTTATCCTTACGGTATGTATGTGCGTGTCAGAATAACAGATGGTGAAACTGGCAGCAAGGGATCCTCTTGGCCATACCATTTCTGCCTGTCATTCAGATTTTGCACATCCTAAGTCTTGTTACAAAGAAGGAAAATGTAATCATCTCTCCAATTCACAGAGACAGGTGTTCGAAGAGAGAGAAAGAAGCAGAGAAAGCCTATCAGCAAACCTATTTATTACTTCAGTATCCCAGGCACTATTCCAGGCTCTAGTTTCACCCGCAGCCTTGCCTCTTGGAAATGAACTTGGCTGGTGCATTTCCTGCTGTTGGCTGAGTCACCATGCCCCAGTCCTCCTGGAGCTGTAGTCAACATTTATAGCCTTGGAACCATTGTTCTTCTGGGGCAAGGTTGTTGTTCCTCATCTGTCTTACGTGGGGCAGGTGGCCTCTGGGCTGTGGTTGCAGTGGGCTCCACAGCAAGGTTTCCTAAATTGGGAGTCTGGTGGTGCTGGGACCTACCCCAGAGGGTACACCGTGGCTGCTGTCCCTATGGTAAAATGACCTGGGGTGTGCAATACTGGGAAATCCAAACAAATCACCTCTTAATTCAGTTCACCAGCTTCTTACTGAGCGCTCAGAAACTAGATGATCTGCAAAATTAAATTGATTATCTTGCTTAAGACCTAAAATGAATGGAATTTTAGGTTGGCCTTAAGGAATTCCATGTTTAAATTGTTTCTATGTAACAATTGTTAATAGTGTTACAAAAGTATTGGAAGGTAATTCATACAAATGACTCTTCTGAGGTGGGAATTTATTGATTTCTGTGTTTTCCCCATCTTTCTCTGGTGTTTTAGTATTGTTTATGTAATAATAGTTTTTAATAATAATAACAACACAACTAGCTTTGTTTTCATGGGGAAAAAAGCCCAAGATGAAAATTTCAGATTTTTTTGTTGTTGTTTTTCTTGGTTGTTACCCACGCGTCCCACAAGGGTTTCAGTTCCCAGATGGCAGGGACGTTGCATTTGTGCTCACTGCAAAGCCTCCAGTGCCTGGCACAAAGCAGGCCCTCTGTAAACGCCCATCCGAAGCTTTGGTTATCTTCTTCTTTCTTAAAAATGTATTTTATCGAATATCCTATTATTATTACAGTTGTCCCAGTTTTTCCTCCTTTGCCCCCTCTGCCTGGTACGCCCATTCCCTTCAGCATTCCCTCCCTTAGTTCATGTCCATGGGTTGTGCATGTTAGTTCTTTGGCTTCTCCATTTCTATACTGTTCTTATCATCCTCCTTCCTATTCTGTGACTACCAATTTGTGCTTCTTAATCCCTACACATTTTCCCTCCTTTCTTCCCCTTCCCCCTCCCAGCTGATAACCCTCCAAATGATCTCTATATCTATGATTCTGTTCCTGTTCTGCTTGTTTGCTTAGTTTGTTTTTCAGATTTAGTTGTTAATAGGTGTGCATTTGTTGCCATTTTAATGTTCATAGTTTTGATCTTTTTCTGATATAGTTCCCTTTAACATATCATATACTAAGGACTTGGTGATGATGAACTCCTTTAGTTTTACCTTGTTTGGAAAGCACTTTATCTGCCCTTCCATTGTAAATGATAGTTTTGCTGGATAGAATAATCTAGTTGTAGGTCATTGCTTTTTATCACTTTGAATACTTCTTGCCAGTCCCTTCTTGCCTGCAAAGTGTCTTTTGACAAATCAGCTGACAGTTGTATGGGAACTCCTTTGTAGGTAACTCTCTGCTTTTCTCTTGCTGCTTTTAAGATTCTTTTTCTTTAACCTTTGTCATTTTAATTATGATGTGTCTTGGTATGGTCCTCTTTGGGCGCAACTTGTTTGGGACTCTCTCCTACATAGCAGAGTTTCTGTAAGTTGAATGGGGCGGAGCCTTAGGTAATTGCCAGGGGCAACCCATGTCACTGCTGTGTGGCTCTGTGTGGTGGAGGGCTTGGAGAGGAGACAGTGCCGCTGCCTGGCCTCTGGAGTTTTGCCTGGGAGGATTCTGTCTCCTGGCACTTACTTCCCTGTTGCCAGTCACTTCATTTTCTCCCCATTTGCCACTGATGCCCTTCCAGTTGTGGCCCTGGTGCTGAAGCGCAGAGGGAGTAGATCTGTGTAAGTCTTGAGTCCCTTGCAGGCCCTTTATGAGGAGTTTCCTGAGAATCCCAGTTTCTTCCCCCACCCCAACCCCCACTGGTTTTTATAGCCAGAAGTCACGGGGACTTTTATTCCTGGTGCTGGAACCTGGGCTGAGTGGTCTGATGTGGAGATTGGATTGCTCACTCCCCAGCTATCCCTCCTGATTTTTATTCACCACACGTGGATGTGGGACTGACTGCCTGTCCTGCACCTCTGTGCCTCTGCATACCACTGCGGCCACTCCATGCCTCTCCACGAGTCTCCGTCTTGCAACCTGTCCCAATAGATGTGGCTTCTTTAAATCCTTGGTTGTCAGACTTCCATATGGCTTGATTTTCTGATGAGTCTAGGCGATATTTGTTTTGTAGTCTAGTTGTAATTTTTGTGGTAGCTGTACAAGGAGGTGAAGTGTGTTTTCTACACCACCATCTTGACTGGAAGTCCCAGGTGTATAAAAGTAAAATCATGCCTAGATTATTGATCTTGAATTTTTCTAAAAGCAAATAGAAAAACAAAAGAATTTAAAATGAGGATGTTTGTATTAATTTCATTTGGCTGCATTGTTTGAGGTAACATTATTTTTTGAAAAGCCTAATATTGACTTCTAATATTCATCGAGCACATATTGCTTTTAACAATTTAAAATATAAATATGAATAGTCATCTAACTAGGATTTTATTTTATTAAGAATTTTTAGTAATTATC
Organism: Tonatia bakeri; assembly: GCA_004024845.1. Taxonomy (NCBI): domain Eukaryota; kingdom Metazoa; phylum Chordata; class Mammalia; order Chiroptera; family Phyllostomidae; genus Tonatia; species Tonatia bakeri. The sequence continues at coordinate 12,714 of PVIA01001880.1, forward strand.
TTAATAAACATTTCAGACTTACCCCAAAAGAGAGAGGGTGTAATCAGCTACCATATATTTATCATTCAGGTTCTATTCAGATTGTTTAAAAGCTATTCTAAAAAATTGAGTATAGAATAGAGAGCTTTCATATTATCCCTCCTTCCCCAGTGTGTTGCATTTGTTAGGATGAGTATACTAATACTGGTATTATTTGTACCTAATGTCCATAATTTTGTATTATACTTCACTCTTTCTGTTTCTAAAGGTTTTTCAAATTCTTAATGTCATTTATCTACCATTATAGTATCAGGCAGAATATGTTCACAGCCCTGAAATATATCTTGAAATGTATTACCTAATAACCTCTCTCCTTTTCTTCCAAACTTCTGGCAACCACTGATCTTTTCACTGCCTCAATAGTTTTGCCTTTTCCAGAATGTTATCTGTATAGTCTTTTTAGAGTGGCTTCTTTCACCTACCAATATGCATTTAAGGTTTTTCCTGTGTGTGTGTGTGTGTCTTGATAGCTCATTTCTTTTTATTACGGAATAATATTCCATTGTAAGAATGTACTGTAGATTATTTATCTGTTCTTCCTTAGCTCACCAGGAAGTCAGAGAAAAGGGGGCCTTGGAGATAGGTTCAGGGGGTTAGTCTGAGGAAAGCTCCCACTGCGCGCCATTCCCCTGGTTGCAAGAGGTGTGTGGCTGTGGGGGAAGAAGAGGGAGAAGGGAAAGGTGAGGAGCACATGCTCCCAGGAGAGAGAGCATGTGCTGAGTCTTTCATCCTGAGGGTTTTATCTCTCTCTTGCAGGTAGGAATCTTAAGGGAGGTCTCGGGGGAGAATCTCAAAAGAATATTCATCTGTTTTTCAGGTGTGTCATTTCAGAGTCATGGTCTCCACTGATTCATTGGCACCAGGGTAGAGGGTTGTTAGCCATTGCAGCTGGTCTGGAGGTCGAACATGGCTTTGCTTGTCTGATTTTGCTGCTTGCCTGAGTCTGGATGTGAAGTACTATGGGGGCCTCGATGTTATCCTTGGGGAGGAAAAGTCAGAGGGTCCAAACTGCATGACCAGCAGTATGCTAGAGAAGGAAAGGTCACACTGTGGCGCGAGGTCCTTGTATTTGCAGTTCTGCCCATTGCTAGGCACCCAGTGCTTTCTACCCTGGTGACCTTCTGTACTTGGCCGTCCTGCTCTGCTCAGGTCTGCCTAACTGCCTACCACAAAAGGATGTCTGGTAACTTTTAGGTGACATGACAAGCTTACTGAGTTGGTATAAACCCTGAGTCTTAGCATTCAATAATGTCAGTAATTATTTTGTATTCATTAACATATGTAGATTTCATGTGGCAAAAGGAAACCTGTGATTCAAAGGCAGAAAATGAAAGGGTAAGGCAGTCATGGCCGCTAGCAGTTGAGGAGATGGTGCCCCTGTCTTGCATTTCGGCTGGTTTTGGAGAATATGCCAGATGCTCATGTAGGAAGAGGAAGGAGTAGAGTAAAGAGTTTGCATTTCCAGTCTAAGAAGCGGGGTCTACTGAGTATGTGGCCTCTCTCTCTCTCTGCATGCCTGGTGCCAGCGCCGTGGGCCTCACGTGACTCCGTTTTACTCTGACAGGCATCGAAGGAAGCACATGACTATGGACTCTGGGCCCTGGCTTCAGAGTCCACTATAGTTCCTCCATCCCATTGCTTATTCTTTCCTTTTTGTTTTGTTGAGAGTCAACTGTCTTGCCTTGGACTGACCCTCTCATACTGCAGAAAAAAACGACAGTTTTTGTGTTTTATTGATTGATCATCCACAGGTAGAGGTAAATGCTAGGAGTTTTTCCAGAGTAGATGCCAGGAGTTTTTTTCAACTGGCATTTTATTGAGGTTTATGTTTCCCCTCCTCTCATTACATAAAAGTGGAGGTAACTTCTACGTTTATGAAAATTATATTTTTTAATCATTAACATTTGTGAAACATCAAGACTTGGGGCTTAAAAAGACTATAAAGTCCCAGATTAGTCAGCTTGTCACTTAAATTTCAAATCAGATTAATTGGATCAAATATGCACGGCAGTGGTTTCTCCCTGGAAAAGGTTTGTTGTACTGTGGATGTGCAGCTACATTTTCCACCCGGGTGCCATGATTTCCTTTGTCCAGGACCCAGAGGGAGGAGGAGCTCGAACCCTGTCACGAGTCAGCTATCTACCAGTTCAGCTTTCTGCTCTCTGGTCAGCCTCAGCAGATGAGTTCTCTTTAGAAGAAAATCAGCTGTCCTGCATTTGACCTCAGGGTCTGCATGACAATTAAACCTTGCATGTCAGTGCTGTCAGGGTGTGTGGATGAGTGCGGAGATACTCTGACCAAGGACTGGAATTGAGGCCAGAATTTATTTTGATGTGTATACGTGCACCCACATTTCTGTGTGCATTAGACACAGGATTATTATACCCATAGTATGTAATCATTATGCCCATGTATAATATGCATCCTTAGTTTCCCGCAAAAAGTTTGGGCAAAAAGGTCTGCATTATACACAGCAAAATATGGTATTTACAGCGGGAAAGCCAGTGCTGCCTTCTCACAGTGAGATTTTCAGTCAGAAACCCTGAATAGGAACATCAAAGCTTTAGTTCCTCCACTGTCAAGGACTGTCAGAATGGCATGTGTCTTTGATTAAGCCTTGAGCTAGGGATGATGTAGGCCATGCCAAGTAATTTGGAAAGTTTGAACTGCATTTTTTCCTTGAAGCAGGTTGCTTAAATAATAGTTTCTTCTCTCCCTCCTCTCTCTCTCTCTGCTGTATAATTTTGTGCAGTCTTTCAATGTTTTTTCATCTGTCAATAAAATAACTTTTTTTATCTTTAAAATAATGAATGGTGCTTTGGAGCCTTATGGTATAACCTAGATTTCCTTCTTTGTGGTCTTTTAAAGGTTTGAAGTCTACACTGCAAAGAATTTTATCCTAGTGATTCTGAATAACTGGGTAGATCTCTTCATTTTGCTGGGTGTCCGGCTCCTGTCAATGGAAAGGTGCTGTTTCTGAGAAATGGGCTTTTGGATTTGGTTAGACTGGCTTCTGTGGGCCACTCTGGGGGCCCTGGGTATCGGGGTGGGTGGGAGGTTTCTGTGTGGGCCTCTGAATGCAGTGGGCTGGCTATTGCTGCGTCTCTAAATGCACTGCTGGGAAGAACGGAATATCCATGTAGTCAGCTGCCCCGTTCAGTGAGCAGTTATGAGAATGTCTGGTTTCTATTCAGTGAATATTATATATACTTCTACCAGATCATTGTTCAAAAGTCACTTTCTCAGAAAAACTTTCTTCATCATCTTAAAGAAAGTCAGACAACTTGTCTCTTCCCCTCATGCTCGCTCTAGCACTTACCACCATCTGACACACTGTGCATTTATTTCGCTGTCTTTTTCCACTGAAAGGTAAGTTCCATGAGGGTAGGGGTGTTGTTTAGCTGAATCCCAGCAGATAGGACAGTGCTTGGTTGGTGTTGAAAGAATGAGGGTTGAATAGCTTACACTAGTTAGAAGCAGGTGGCGTCCAGAGTCTCCACCCCTGTACACTCATACCAGGAGGTGCCTTGCCTTAGACCAGGGGCGTGCAACCTTTTGGCGTCTCTGGGCCATGCTGGAAGAAGAGTTGTCTTGGGCCACACATTAAGTACATTGTGACACGTAATCACAAAAAAATCTCATAATATCTTAAGTAGGTTTACGATTTTGTGTTGGGCCACATTCATAGCCATCCTGGGCTGCATGCAGCCCACAGGCCGCAGATTGGACATCCTGCTAGACCAAATTTAGCCTCAAATATGGGCCTTTAATTGTAAGTAGGCACAAACAGCCATACTTGGCTGGGAGAATTCCTTCCCTAAGTCCTCAGTCACAGTGAGACTTCTTGGATGAGAGTCTTCTCTAAAGCAGATGCTAGGATGTCCTTGAACATGACTGTGATCAGCTCAAACCTCAGAACCTCTGACAGGAAGACAGGCCGAGAGCCTCTAGAGGGGAAGAGCTGGGCTTCTGTCATAGAGGACATTGATGCCCTATTCATTTGAGGACTTGGAACTGTTACTCCTCAGCAAATGAAACACACAGCTTAAGCAGCAATATTACCAATGGAAAAATCTCTAATCTTTTTGATACTATTTAGTGAGCCCTGAAATCTTGATACTTAACGTACTAATTAACATCAAGATGTTTATTCATGTATCACTTATGTTAATTAGCCAACCCCAAAATATTGAGTCAGATTAATTTATTCACACACTTCATATTGCTCTAATAAAGTATTTAAACTAAATCACCACGAATCCAGGGTAACACTTAGGCATGTAAAGTCTGGGATTTAACATGCATTCAATTTACACAAACCAAATGTAAAAAGAGTGGTTAAGAGCTTTCATTCTATAGTTTGGCTGCTGGATTCAGATTCAGTTACAGACTCAATAGCTGGGTGATCTTACAACAAGTTACCTTGTACATCCAAACCTCAGTTTCCTTATCTGTGAAGAGGAGTAAAAGTACTTAATTCATAGGGTTTTCGTGAGGATTATGTAAGCATTCTTATAAATCCCTCAGCAGAGTTCATATTGGCGCCACAGTAAGTACTCAATAAATTCCAGCTTAAAAGTTTTATTCACTCATCAAAGATTTTTTAAGTGTGCACAGCACTGTAGAGTTAATTCAGGGGAAAAAACAACTTGTAAATCTGAATTCTAAGTATATTCTTGGATTGTGAATGGATTGTTGAGTGGGATCTTATAGACTGAGATTAAGAACAAAAATCCCTAAAAGGTCAGATTCCACTCTGTGTTTAAAATAGAACAATGGGACAGAACAGAGAGCCCAGAAATAAACCGACACTTGTATGGTCAATTAATATTTGACAAAGAAGCAAGAACATACAACGGGATAACAAAAACAAACAAAATAACAAATAAAATAAACAAAAACCCCCTCAGACACAGATAGAACTATGGTGATTGCCAGAGGGAAATGGGGGTGCGGGGTAGAAGAGGGTAAAGTGGGGATAAATGGTGATGGAAGGAGACTTGACTTGGGGTGGTGAACACACAATATGATATACAGGTGAGGAATTATAGAACTGTACACCTGAAACCTATATAATTTTATTAACCAGTGTGCCATCCTGATAAATTCAATAAAAATAAATGAATGAAATAAACTTTACACAAATTAGATGTACACGAGGGCTTCCAAAAGAAATCCTTATAGTAAATAAGTAAATTACACCAGCAAAAGCCAAGATTTTGGGATTGTTTTTCCTTTAAATGAACTTTGCTCCTTGTCATCACACTGAAGGATTTAATGCGACTTGGAGTGCTTTCTTTTGCTGCCTTTCCTTTTTCTTTCCTCTTTTTGTTTTTCCTTCTCTGCTGAGACTAGGAGGAGGTAAAAAGGAACACACAGAGCTGCATTTTCTGGTTTTAAAGGAACAGGCTTGAATCCATTTGAAGGCCATAAAATGTGGATGTACTTTCCCTCTCTGTCTCCTCTTGCTCTGCCCACCCGCCCCCTCTCCCTCTCTGTCTCTCACACATGATCAAGGCAGCACTCATTTTTAAAACGTATCCAGTCCCCTGAGTTGTTTGCCCTGTTGCACAGGTATATGATTGTTCTCTTAAATATTAGCTGCTGTTAGGTAAAGATTTATTTAATGGGATAATGCATGAGGACTACGAAATTATAAGATGACACCTGAATTCTCAGTTTTTAAAATTATTAGAAGCTAATTTCAGGAACTTACCAACTCATGGGAAATTAGTGGGGCCTGTGGGGTTAACCTTAAGAGTCTAGCACAAGTCCTCAATAAGGTCTATTTTGAAAAGCAATGGTAAATATTATTATCTGTTCAATATTTTTGGAAAGAATTATTATATTTATTGAGTTTTCAATCAAGTAGAACAAAATGCAAATTAAATGTAAAGTTTACAAATAAACCAGTACAAATTAATGTGCAGTCACACATCAGCTATCTAGAAATCATATATAGCCATGTGACTTAGTGTCCTAAAACCAAATAAATTAAAAAATAAGCCATTGGGCAGCTAAAATGTATATCATAAACTTTTTTACTCAAACTCATACTTGACTCATTATAAGCCACTTTAACCAAACACCAAAAGGTCTAATGAGTCTTATAATATGGTTTTTAAGGTACCCAGTTGTTCCAGTTACTACGTCAAAGCTTAGTGTATAAAATACAACTATTTGACTAGGTTCATGGATCCTATAGTTGAGGAATTTGGACATAAACAGCACAGTGAAGTTGGCTTGTCTCTGCACAATGCCCATGGTCATAGCAAGGGCACTTTGTATGGTGGGGGTCCAGAACAGTTGGCAGGAGCCCGTATACGTGGCCTCCCTGTGTGGCTGGGGTGTCCTCACAGCCTGGGTGTGGTAGCTGAATTTCCTGCATGATGGGCCAGGGCACCAGGTGGGAGTAAGGTGAAAGCTGCCATCACTGTTTGTGACCCAGCCTCATAAGGTCACACGGCATCACTTCTACCCTCTGATTTGGTCAGGAGAGCCACCCGCCCGCCCAGATCCATTAGACCTCTTGATGGAGAATGGCAAGGTCCCACTAGATAAGAGGATGTGAGATGAGACAGTCTTTGGCTAATACAGTGTAACAGAGTCTTCCCTCTGGCCACAACAATTCACATTATACCCATATTTTTACAGAACAGACCCAGGGGGTAGGTGAATGATACACTATTACTGAATGGACCCCCCTTTTTCTCTGGGTTCGTACTAGGTTCGCCTAGCCTGCCACCAGGGAAAGATGTCTCTCAAAGCCAGAGATTGGTGAAAAGAAAAGGAATTATTTATTTAAAAGTTACACAGACTTAGAGTAATGACTTATTGTCTACATTAAAAATACTAAAGTCCTTTAGAATACCCACAAACACACAGTGCTTTCTTCTCCCCTTTGCCCAGTCTTGGGTACCGTATCCCAGGAAAAGAAGTAGAAGTCTGTGGTTCAGGCATCCCCTCAGTTCCAGCCTCATCAGCTGTGTCGCTGCTGTGATCTCCAGTTAATCCAAATCCATGTGGCACCTTCTCATGGCCCACCAGCAAGAGTCCTTTCACGCCTTTTCTTCCAGGCAAAGTCTCCCCTGCTTCCTAAGCCACATGGCAAAAAGGGAGCACCCTAAAGCTGCACGGTTCCAACTTTCGCCAAAGCTGTGTGGTCCCAAGAGCCCCTGCACCTGGGTTTAAATCCCAGCACCAGTCTTCTTCTGCAGCACCATTTCCAGCTCCTCCCACAGTTGGCCACAGCCACAGGCATTCCTGTATTTTTCTAGCTTTATTGGGCTGCCATAGTAAGTCTGGGCAGGTGTGGCCATGTGGTGTGGAGTCAGTCATCTCCAAGTTCTCACGCAGGCTCTGTAACCAGGGGGAGTTGCCTTCCAGTTACATCATGGGGTGAAGTCACTCCCATCCCCCTGACTGAAAGCATGGCCAGAGCTATTCAACATATCTATGCAACCAGTTAAAAGTTATAGATATGTTAAATGACCATGCTAGAGGTTAGCTGCAAAACTGTTGCTATGCAAAACAGATCTCAATGGCTCTGCTCCATGTGTCCCATTCCCCAGCTCAGACTTGTGGGTGTGCGGACGTCCTACATATATTTTTCTAATATTTCCTGGACACCCTGAGTTCTGGACCCCATTACAAATCCCTATTTGCCCCCCACTTGGCTGTACCTTGTTACAATATGAAAAATACACCACACCCTCCTCAATACCTCCAAAGTGTCAGTCCATTATGGCATCAGCACAGTTTCAGACTTCATCCTTAAATCAGGTCCAAGTGCAGATTAGGCTCCCAGTATTGGATTCTCAGGAGAGCTCCACTTGATCTGAAGACGTTGAGTTGTCCCCAGTGTGCATCAGCCTGGTCCTTCCAAAGCTCTAAGAAGGTTACGTGTTCAATTTTGTGAGAATTTTGATCATGCTTGGAGTAGCCTATAGAATTTTGTTATCCTCTAAACAGGAAAGCTTATGTTTAAGATAGGTATTTACCAAATAGTATATAACTTGCTTAAAGAATATAAAATAGATTTCCTAATAGTGTAGACATAAAATGACCCACTGAAATGTTTCATTATTGATTTAATAAATTCTTTTTAGATATGTGGCTAAAATTGGATCAGTGGGCAAAATAGACCCGTGCCGTAATTCTTGCCCTCTCCCCTTCTCTCCTGGGGTGTACTGGAAGAAGTGTTCACAAAGCGTTTGGTCCACAGTTGCTCAAAGAAGGGAAGATCATACAGCGTGATGTCAGTTTGGTGCCAGGGAAGGTAGAGTCTTGCTGTCCAAGTGCAGTCCATGGACCAGCAGCATCCGTTTCACCTGGTAGATTGCACTTAATGTTTCGAGTTCATCAGGATCTGCAGCAGGTGGCACCTGCATTTAACAAGATGCTGCAGGTGATTCAAATGTACATTTCAAGCTTGAGAAACACTTCTGCTCTATGAGAGAGTGTGGTGAGGACAGCAAATAGTTCTCAAACGCCTTGTGGTATAAAAGGGTAGTTCGGCTTTGCATATTTTTGGTGGCTTTGTGAAACATGGACACATCTTTTATTTACTTCTGCTTTTTTGTCACACACATTGTGTTTCTGTCACAGTGAGATTTGTGTTTCTGAAAAAGTTCATCTTCTTCAGATGTTGCACGTAACACACACGCAAATATCAGAACTTACAGGGAATAAATAGGGCTCAGGGCAGATAACTGAAAATCTCTGCAACTTTAAAGTATTAAAATAAAATACAAACACCTTCGAACAGCAGTCTTGATAAAAATACCTTAGAGTTAAAATTCCACTGCCATCTGCACCCAGCACCAGTAGAGCCCGTGCAGCCTTAAACTCCAGGTCCTCGGGTCCTTCGAAAGACTCTGCTGCATTGGGCTGACTTCTTAATTACTTTGTTTTAATGTAAGTACTCAGAGTCTGCACGTGTATCTATACCAGATAGTTTAAAGCTCTGGGAAGTGTAGTGGATGTTGAATCCATTATACTTGACACTTCTTATATTAAAGGAAAGCTCTTCAAGATTTTCACCATTTCTCCTAAAGTACTTATAAATAGGTAAGACACTTTTGAATTATGAAAAGGCTTATTTATACCTGATGGCTTCAGAGTATCAACCTGTTGGAGAAAAAAATCCCATCCAAACCAATGTGACTTGCATGTCTACCAATAAATGACTTTCACATTACAGAAAGACAGTTTTGGAGAATAGACTGAAGTTTTCGGTTTTCTAATTTTTGCAGATTTCTAGCTACGCTATCAAACCAAAGACAGAGCCTTTTCTTTGACATATTTTGTTCACAAGTATAAAGATAAAGAGGTAGTTGTCTCACAGTGATGCAAGATGCAGAACTGAAATGGAAATGCATATTAAGGACAGTGTAAAATGGCTTTTTTTAAAAGCCGACTGGCTGGGAAACTTTTCCTCCTGACCCCTTTGGGTTCCTTATCTTCACTGTGAGTTGAAGAATTAGACCTGCAAAACAAACCTCTCGTTTCCCATCTTGCTCTGATGTTCTCTTGTAAATATTTTGTGTGATGCCTTTCACTTGATGTGTTTGGACTTAATGCTAAGCCAATGCCAGGTCAGTGGAATTTTTGCCCCTTCTACTTCATTTTCTCTTGGTGAGTGGAATCCCCCTTTTTGTCTGTGACTTCTTTCTTAAGAGGCTGGCTAAACTCTGGAAGAGGAAATGCCAAAAAATGTCTCTAATAGCAAAGTCATTCTACATTTTTTTCTCTTTTATTGCTCATTTGTGGAGTGATCCTCATGAATTCCAGTCATACAAGGGCTTTTAATTCAGGAATTGGTAAAGGTTAGTGATATGAAAATTTTTACTTATACCATGTAAATGTTTGAAATATGTACTATTAGGTAAGCTGTCTTTGCTTACAGAGGTAATATGGAAGAGGCATATACATACAGTGCTCAGAAATCAAAACAGAGAAACGAAACAGTAGGAAGAGAGAAACTGAAGGGAAACAGTAGGAAGGAAAGGTTTTCAGACCTTTGACATTTTTCTAGAAGGTCATGGCCCTGCTGTTTCTACTGGGAACTGTGTAGAGTGGGCCGGGGGAGACGACATGCTCCCTCCCATCCACCCACAGTTTGGTTTTTTGAAACAGAAGCCTCAGTGGGCTTCAGAAAGGAATAGGTATACAGAACAATCACCGTTTTGTGGAGATTTGCAAAGCTTTGTGATCTTTCTCTCGTTCTTCTACTTCTCCATTTTCCACAATCTCATAATTTCTTCCTGTGGATTCATGCCGGGGGCTTCCCAATTATCACTTGCAGATAGCTCTGGTGAGAGGGAAAACTCGGTGGAAATCCCCCTGAGCTGCCTTTCTGGAACAGACCTGGGTTGAGAAATCATGGGGCTCTGGGTATCCAGAGAATGCCAGGGAGACAGATCATGGAGTGGCTACCATCTTATCAAATGTGACAAACTGGGACTGGATTATAGAGACAGCTTGCAGCCCAGAAAGGTATCTGTGTGTATATGTTTTTCTGAAAACTGATTCTTTTGTCTCTCAGTTGATTAAAAACACACACAAAAAAAAACCAATAACACTTTTTTTTGTAGGAACTAGATGATACTAAACACTTTGATCTCAAGAGTACAGATTAATTTCTCTAAAAGGGTCTTGATGTTCTATTATATGCTAAGAAATTTGTCTTTTTTCAATGAAAAATGTTACATCAATTAGGCATGTGTAAACAATTTTCTGTTAATAGAAAAAAGGTTTTGGAATTAGGATAATGCTGGCCTCATAAATGAGCTTGGGAGTCTTCCCTCATCCTGAATTTTCTGAAACAGTTTGAGAAGGAGAGGTGTTCTCGGAATGTTTGGTAAAATTCCCCTGTGAAGCCATCTAGTCCAGTGCTTTTACTTGGTGGGAGTTTTTTGGTCTAATCAGATTCTCTGATTCTTCCTGATTTAGTTTTGGAAGACTATATGATTTTAAAAAATTGATCCATTTCATACATGTTGTACAATTTGTTGGCATATACTTGTTCATAGTATTTTCTTACAATCCTTTGTATTTTTGTGTGTGTATCAGTTGTTATTTCTTTTCTTTCATTTCTGATTTTAATTATTTGTGCTGGCTCTCTTTTTTTCTTGATGAGTCTGGGTAAAGGTTTGTCGATCTTGCTTATCTTTTCAAAAAACAAGTTCTTAGATTTGTTGATCTTTGTATTGTTTTTTAGACTCTATTTAGTTTATTTCTGCTTGGATCTTTATTATATCCTTCCTTCTACTCACTTTGGGATTTATGTGTTGTTCTTTCTCAAGTTCCTTTAAGTGAAAAGTTAGATTGATTATTTGAGCTTTTTCTTGTTTCTTGAGATAGGTCTGTAATGCTATGAGTTTCCCTTTTAGAATTGCTTTCCTTGTTCCCACAGATTTTGGATTGTTGTGTTTTCATTGCCATTTATTTCTAGGTATCTTTTTCTTTCTTTTTTGATTTTGTTGTTGACCCATTCATTTTTTAATAACATGCTATTTAGCTTCCATGTCTTTGTGTATTTCTCAGGTTCTGCTTTTTGGCTTATTTCTAATTTCATAGCATTGTGATCAGAGAAGATGCTTGATATGATTTCAATCTTCTTAACTTTATTGAGACTTGTTTTGTGGCCTAACACATGGCATATCCTAGAAAATGTTCCATGTGAACTTGAAAATGTATATTCTGCTGCTTTGGGGTGAAATGCTCTGGAGATGTCAGTTAAAAATCATTTGATATAGTGTGTCCTTTAAGGCTACTGTCTCCACTAGTCATTGGAGAAATGCAAATTAAAACCAAAATGAGACATCACCTGACACAAGTCAGAATGGTTATCATCAGTGAATCAACAAGTGTTGGTGAGGATGTAGAGAACTGGGGAACCCTTTTGCACTGTTGGTGGGAATGCAGATTGGTGCAGCCACTACGGAAATCAATGTGGAGTTACCACAAAAACTTAAAAATGGAACTGCCTTATGACTCAGCAATTCCACTTCTGGGAATTTATCTGAAGAAACTTGAAATACTAATTTAAAAGAACATAAGCAGATGCATTAGATGCCCCTGAATAGTAGATGCATTGATAAAACAACTGTGGGGCTTTTATACAATGCAATACTACTCAGCCATAATAAAAGAAACTTTTACCCTTTCTAACAATATAGATGGACCTAGAGAACATTATGCTAAGTGAAATAAGCCAGTCAGAGAAAGATGAATACCATATGATTTTACTCATATGTGGAATCTAATGAATAAACTGAACTAATAAGCAAAATAGAGACAGGTTCATAGAGAGGAGGCTGAGAGCTCTTGGCGGGGGGCAGTTATGGGGTCGTGAGATTGAGCAAAAAAAAAATAGGACTCATGGACATGGACCACAGTGTGGTGATTGCAGGGAGGTGTAAGGGAGGTAAATGGTAATGGAAAAAAGTACAATGAAAAAAGAAAAAGAAATTAAAACAATAAAAAGCAAAAAAAGGAAAAAAGACAGAAAAAGGAGATTGGAAAAACACATTTATCCTGGTTTCCTCTCTACCTTTCTTCAGGCCTTTACATTTTCTGACTTAAGGAAACACTAGGGTTAGAGGAGCAAGTTCAGCAACACCTTGAGGAAGCACTCAGCTAAATCCAGGAATTGGGGCACCCTGCAAAACAACCGAACCAGTGTCGTCAATGAGGCAGTGACTTGGGGAAAGGAGGAATAAAGGAACAGGAAGTATTCTATGATAAAAAGGACTTAGGAGACTTAAGAGACATAAATAAATGCAATGAGTAGATTTTGCTAGGATCCTTATTTGTAAAGAAGCAGAAAAACAAATTTTAAAGGTAACTGGGGAAGCTTGAATATACACCAGTTTTTGATATTAATGAATTTTTCACTTTGTTACAAATGATAATAGCCTCCTGGTTATGTAATCGTGTCTCCCCTGCTCCAGATGCACACATATGAGGAAAGTCCTTTAATCTCACTCAGGGTGGTTTCTTCATCTATGGAATGAAGATGATTAGCGTGGAGGATTTCATAGGGTTGATGTGGAGACGGAAGAAGATAGTATTAGCACAGAGTCTGGTCAGGGGTTATGTCTTCTTCTTATCGCTGCAATTTTTGTTATTACTATATGTGTTTCATGTATCATTTTAATTCTAACCCTAGCTTGCCCTTACAACTTTTGTGTTTCCCTTTGTTTTTCTATTGGCAACCTGGTGTCTTGTCGGTCAGTGTTGACAGTTGTCCTAGTAGGCCTGCTCCACTAGGCCTGGACGTCCTGGCCCATCCTGGCCTTGCTTGCCATGTACTCTGAGCACCGAGTTCTGCACCAACCCAGTGACCTCCCTGAGTAGATGCTTAATTATTGGTTCATCGAATTAACTCTACCCTGTAAAACTCATAGCAGAAAAATTACTCTTTATCGAAACACTTTTTAGTGGTTCTAGATGGTAACAGACTTAAACTGACTAACCTGCTGGGAGAGGATTTAAAAGGGGCCCACCCTCTAGCACCATAGCATTGGGCACTGCTGTCTGGATTTCTCACAGCATCTCACGTTGTTGCCCACGGTGATGCCCCTTCTCTTCCATCTTCCTCAGAAGACACTCATGTGGCCATTTCTCTCTCGCCACATAGCAGCGTCTTTATAATGTGAGAAAGAGAAGCAAATACCATACGATTTCACTCGTGTGTAGAATCTAATGAACAAACTGAACTAACAGGGAAAATGGCGGCAGATTCATAGATGAAAGCAGGCTGTCAGCTAGTGGGGGAGGTTAGGGGGTGGGGGATGGAGCAAAAGGGGAAAAGGACTCATGGACATGGACAACAGTGTGGTGATTGCTGAGGGGAAGGGATGGATATAAGGGGACTAAATGGTAATGGAAAAATATAATAAAAAATAAAATACAAAAAAAAGAGAAATACTAGAATCCCTTGTAATGTTCTACACATAGTAGGCAGTTGCTAGATGTCAAAAGAAGACTCTGTTTTTGTACCTAACATGTTTTAGGGTATTTTGATGAGGGGTGTGGGAGCTGGGAGAATATTCAATGTAAGGAATTATTTTTCTTAAGTAAATAGAGAAATAGTAGTAGATATATTGCAGAAGCCTGTAGCTTATAATGTCAAATATTGATTTGGTTATAATTATTATAACGCTTCAGAGGTACTAATTTACACATGCTCTTTATCTTGAGTATTAGTAATTGGGGATGGGTAGAAGAGGGACATTTCTTTAACGTAGATTTGTCATTCAAATGTGGAAGGAACTGAAATTCACTGAAATAGCCAGGGAAGTCTAGATGCTGATATTTCAGAGATGAGCCTGTTCAAACCCTCACAGAATTGTAACTAATGAGGTGAACGCTTAAGTCTGAATCTATCAGCCTAGCGCCATCTTTGTTTCAGCTTTACCAGCATATCTGTGTGAAGGAGCTGACATTGGCCTGAAGACTGACTGTAACTCAGTAATTCTAACAGGTGTACATCCCCCCCTCATTTTGCAGTTCAATCAGAACATCGTGTGTTGGTATTTTACCTTTTTTCTTGTAAGGAAAGGATATGATTTTTATAAGTGAAAGTAATACGTGTGAAGCTGGTAAATAATTTAATTCCTATGATAAAAAATGTTGTAGATACACTAATACTGACTTCTAAGTACTAAAAATAAAGAGTAGAAATGTGTGTTTTTAAAGTGAACATGTGGAAATCTGTTTATTACATTTCAAGTTTGAACATTTTGTTTTTCTTTTGTTTAAGAAGGTGCAGGGCTTAAAAAAAAACAAACAAAAACAAAACCTGCCTGTTGCATTCAATGCTGCTAAGGTCAGTTCTACAAATTTTGTCTGACTGTTGAATTGAGTAAGCATAGAGGCAATCAGGAGACCATTTTCATTGGTAAATCTGCAGTTATAAAGGAACTATGTACCTGAGAACTTAAGAAAGAGCTGTTTGTTAAGCCCACACATAATTTGAGATCTTTGTGAAAGTGTTTATAATTTTCTAGAATGCCAGGATTAAGACAAGGAAACACAAAATAAAAATGGCAATGACTTGTTTTCTCCCTTGAATTGAATTATCTTAGAGTCCTCTTTTTAAAAGAAAAGTAGTTTGTGTGCTTGTATAATTTCAGATTTGTTAACTGGTTATCTTTGGTCTGTGAATTTTAGCAAAGCAATTTAAAAATGAGGAACTATATTGACCTTTGGTAACTAAAATGCTCTCGGATGTTATGTCAAGTCCAGGACACATTCATCCAGTTCTTAAACAATCTTGTTTTAACATGACGAACTGCAGATTTGAAAGTTTGGAACCCTGGCTCTATCCAGTGTGTCTCAGTTGGTTGGCATTCGTCCCACAAAGTGGAGGTTCCCAGTCAGGGTGCGGGCCTGGGCTGCAAGCTCTGTCCCTGGTCCCTGCACTCGGGAGGCAACCGATGGATGTTTCTCTCCCTCCCTTCCCCTCTCCCTAAAAATAAATAAATAAAATCTTTTTTTTAAAAGATAGTCTGAAGTCCTGAGAAATACTTTTTTATGACAGGAAAATAACTTCAAATTGCATATTTTATCCTGAAAAGAATAAACTAGGTATATTATGATTGTTGTCTTTCTTAATTAAGTTTCATTTGTATGATGGGCTTTAATAAAAATTAACTTAATTCAACTTATAAGAGTAGTAAGGATTAAATATTTTGCACAGTGCAGTGCACTGTCCAAGTCTTTTTAACTATTCCTAGAGTTTAAATACAGATTTAAAACATGTAAGCAATGTGTAATCTGAGCGTATGCTTCCCCCTCATCTAATAAACCCCTTTTTTCTTGTTCCATTTTGTAAACATGAGTAGCTTATGGCTTATGTACTGAAAATGCCGCCAGGAAGTAGGGTGAGCAAAACTTCTTTTCCCATGACCCTCCCTCTAATGTTGTTCCAAGGGTCCCCTGCTTAGAAATGCCTTGATAACCACAGTCATTCCTGACACCCCCCCCGCCCCCAACACACAGAACTGCTGAGTGCAGCTGACCTCTAGTCCAGCTGCAGATTTTTTAAATCACTTGTGGTAAAGGCTTTTACGTAGAGCAGTGAATATCTATGAAAAGATTTTGTGTGTGATGTGTTGCATGTATATATACTTTTTTCTTTTAAGATTCAGTTACTTGGTGTCATCCTGAAAGCTAAAAGTTGATTTTTTTTCCTTCCAATTTTGAACTAACTAAAACTAGTATATATTATGTGTGTTCATTCTTTTTGTATGCTTTTGGAACTTTTCCTGTGACAGTGAAATCTAAAATTATAAAACATACTTTAGTTTCCCTTATTCCATGACCTCTATCTCGAATATGATTTTTTAAAAAGGTTTTAATTATTTTTAGAGAGGGGAAAGGAGGGGGAGAGACATCAGTGTGTGGTTGCCTCTTGCACAACCCCCACTGGGGACCTGGCCTGCAACCCAGGCATGGGCCCTGACTGCGAATCAAACTGGCAACCCTTTGGTTTGCAGGCGGGCACTCAATCTACTGAGCCACACCAGCCAGGGCCGAATATAAATTTTTTAAAGGATGCTAATCACCATCCATCTCCCCCCCACCCCCATTTTTATATGTTGCATCCAGTATTTTCCTTTGGATCTGGGGTTGGGGGGAGAAACATATTTATTTAATAAACACTAGTGCTCTGAATTTCTCTGGTCTTCCCACCAACACTGTAAAGTAAGCAATAGCATTCTTTTATGTGTAGAAAATTGAAACTTTGTAAAAGAAATTAAGTAATATGCTCAAGGTAATAAAATGCTACTCAGTCATGCATGGAACTAGGATTTAAACCCTTCTTTTCTTTGCTACTTGATAATAATTCTGTTCATGTGGTGAACACTGTCCTGAGCTATGCGTTCTGGGGGGAAGAGAATGGTTGATAAGGAGGAAAACTGCCTGGAAGGCAGAGTTGTATATGGAATTGTGGACACACTGCTCCTGGTGGCTGCCCCTTCTGCCTCTCCTGTGTTCCACTACCAGAATTGGCTGCTCCAGGGACAATTCTGCCACTGCCATAGTTTGACACAAGTTTGGGGAAACTTTGATTACTGGATTATTAACACACACACACACACACACACACACACACACATATACACACACATGTAGAGTAAAGGGGGCACTTGTGGCTTTTCTTGATTTCCCATCCTAAGGAGGCAAAAGCTGGACAGCCTCATTCCAGTCTCATGGACTTGGGAAGAAAAGCAGAAAGATTTATTTGACTGAATACAAGGCTGCTTTGCAGAAATATATTATGAGAGAAGTAAAGATGGAATCTGTTCTTTTTTAAAATTATGTTTATTGATTTTAGAGAGGAAGGGAGATGAGAGAGAGGGAGAGAGAGAGAGAAATAACGCTGATGTGAGAAAGAAACATCAATTGGTTGCTTCCCATATGTACCCTGACCGAGGATCGAACCCACAACCTAAGTATGTGCCCTGACTGGGAATTGAACCCCTAACCTTTTCATGTATGGGATGACATTCCAATCAACTGAGCCAGGGTGGAATCTGTTCTTTTTTACTTTTTGTTTATTTTTATTTATTTCTAATTTTTTTCAATTATAGTTTACACTCAATATTATTTTATATCAGTTTCAGGTATACAGCTTAGTGGTTAGACAAATATAGACTCTATGAAGTATTTCCCCAGATATTTCCAGTGCCCACCTGGCACCATATATTGTTATTATAGTCATTGACTATATTTTCTATGGTTGTCATAGGGGAGTGGGGTTGGGGCACTGGGTGAAAAAGGGGGAAGGGATTAAGAAATACAGATTGGTAGTTATAAAATGGTCATGAGGATGTAAAGGAACTTTATTCTTATAATTAGTGAAATGTGGTCCCTCCTTAAAAGCTGCAGGCATGAAGGTTAAGTGTTTGTGACCAGAGGAGTGTGGGATGAAGGAAATTCCACTGTGGACTGTTTCTTGTTTTGACAGGTCCACCATGTAACTGACCTTGACACATCCCTTGAATTCTCTCCACAGGTGCTAGCGTAGACTGAAGAACCTCGAAGGCCTGGCTTCCTTGTCTCTTCTCTGTCAGTGGCAGCTGAACTGTGGCCTACAGTTAACTGCTCTAAGCCTAAGTGGAAGTGTTAGAGGTCCCGTGTCACTGAAACGTTGACTGGGAAGGCGATTTCTCTGTGCGAAAGACATTTTTTCCCACCATGTTCCATTGTACAAGTAGTGATTAATTTTGACAAAAATAACTTAGTATGAGAAGTACTTACTTTAATCTGAGAATTGTTATTTTGTCCTTACCTAAGTTGAGAGCAAGCATTCCTTTGAGTCTGTACTAAGACTGCAGTGTGCAGATTCTGTGGCAAGCTCAGGCTTAGGGGGAAATCCGTAAGGTGGTCGGTCTGCTGTAACCCGGGACTCCAATCTGTCTATTTTAGTTTTGTGGATGAAAAAAAAAATACTTCAGAGGAAATCTTAGTGATTTCTTCAGGAAACAAAAAGCGAAGGACAACTGTTCTGAATGGGGCCGTAGCTACTTTTCTCCCCTGATACTCATGCTTCTAACCATCTTCTGCCGCTCTCGGGGTGGATCGAGTATTATCGCCACGCTGATCCTATTTCAGGCAAGTTAAGATGTTTGTTCCCCACCAGGCTATTTACTCCTGGATGTGGGAGAAAATCTTGTTTCTTGTATTACAAATAGGCAGGCCTTTGTGTTACAATGTTAACTGATTATCACTGTGGAACTAGAATCACTGTTTCCTTTCATTTCCTTTGGAACATTGAAAGCAAGCCAACCCAGCGCTGAAGTGGCCGCACTCATTCAGTGACCACAACTCCCAGCCGATTGTCCTGCAGGAACACCGTGCAGGAGCAGTGAGTGAACTTGAGAGTCCGAGGGTTTCACTTTTCAGTTGTCTGAGTAGCTGAGGTTTCAGGTGTGTAACTTGTGGTGGGTGGTGGTACTATATTTGAAGTGCTTTGAGCTTCCTTAGGAAGTTTTATACTTTGAAGCAACAGATCCTATTAATTAGAAATCTCTCTGTGTCAAATTATTGAGCACTTGTTACATGCCAGGAAGTCTGCTGGTGATGGCCTTTTTGAAGGGACTGCAGCTATCACCTGTGGTCCATCTTCTGTGGTCCAAAGAAGTCATCACCTAGTAACTTGACACATAGAGTAGTTGTGCACTAAATTAACGCCAGTGGAACTGGCACCACAACCCTTCGTTCTGACTTTCTGTCCAGTTGTGTGTAATAATTCAAAGTATATGCATTTTTTAATGTTTATGTTAGTTGAGCATTTCAACTGTAAACCTTTAACTTTGAGTTAATTCCTATTAGAACTACTTGTAACCACATGATAAAATGAGTATAAATAAGATTTAAACTGGTTATTTTGGGAGACTTGCAAAAAAATCTTTAACACTGAATTGATAAGATTCCTGGACACTTAATCACATGTATAAGTATGTTTCTGCCAGTCATTGTAAACAAGGGCGCTAATGTCTTGCCGAAGAGCGTGAAAGAACTGTTCTGCAATTTGGAATTGAAATATGGAACACTAAGCTGGTGATCAGACATGTTTAAGATCTTTAGTAGGGAAAGAAAGAACTAAGTAAAAGATCTTTCACATAACAAGTGCTAACTGTATAAGTTTAAAAAAGTGCAGTCTATTGAGGATGGCTTCATTTCATCTGAGGAAGAAACAGGTATTTCGAGGAACTTTCAGATCCAGCCATTATGTGGATTTCTCACTAGCTCCTTCTCCCTGGCTGAGTTCTGTTCCATACTTGTACAAAATAAACTGTGAAAACTCTAGCCTTTGATTATTTGATTCAGGTTAGCTCCTTATTGTTTACCAGTGAAATGCATGACTGGGAAGCCTTTCTTTTCAGGTGTATTAAAAAATGTGATTGTTTCTGTGCATGATGTTTTGGTTCCAGCGAAGTACTGTTCATATACCCCATGAAATTGCCCCTAAAGGAGAGGAGAGGAGACACATTCCATCCTAACACCTCTCCCTCTTTCCCCGTATGGCTGCTTTCTGTAGAGCTCCATGCTGCCTATTGCCAGCCAAAATTTCCTTTGAGTTATGTTAAAATGTATTCCATAATATAATATTCTATAATATGTCTTGTTTACATATAAAAATAGTAATAAAGAAGTGAGTGCTGGGCTGAAAGCTGTGATGCCAGTGTAGGATGCACAGATCCTGTTTTAAGAAGGCCACTGTCAGGGGACCTTACCACATAACCTTCAGTCTCATGCATCTACTTATGCAGAACTACGTGCCTTCTATGTACCAGGTCCAGATCCATTTGAACAGTGAAGAAAATAGGCAGAAATTTGTATTTTCATGGAATTACATTCTAATTGGCAGAAACAGGTTAATGAATACGTTACAGGGTTAGATGGTCATATGTGCTACTGAGGAAGATGCATGAGGGAGGTTGTGTGTGTGTGTGTGTGTGTGTGTGTGTACGCGTGCGCACGCTCTGTAGGGGCTGCTGTGGTTCTGGATACTGGTCTGGGACAACCTTACTGATTGCCACTTGAAGACCTGAAGAGATTGAGGGATTGAGGTTATATTTAGATAATTTAGGTACCAATTTCTTCTTAACTTGAGGGAAAAGCATTTCATTTTAAGTAAATTCTCACTTATTTTAGTGCTCTTTAACTAGTGGGCATGTTACTATCGTTCATCTTGCACTGCCTTTGAGTGATCTGGAGATGATTCTAAATTAAGTGGTTTGACAAATTGACACACTCTCTTCAGATCTAATTGATTGCATTTAGAGAAGGTACCATCTTCAGTGCCTTTAATTCTGTAAAAATTGTTTCTCACTTTTCTCTATCGTGGAGCAGTCTGTCATTCCAAGTTCTTTCTTGATTCTCACTTAATAAAGTATTTGGATGACAGCAAGTAAGATCTCTGTAGACAGTGATGCAGAAGTTGGATGGATAGGGAAGTTAATATATACATTTTGGTTGATTAAATGAACGTTCTATGGGAAAGTTTGATAAAATGAACTACTTCGTTAATTTTTCAAAAAGGCCGTTGATTTGTACTTAACCAGTTTAGCATTTATCGCATTTGGAAACTGATACAGGGTTAAACTTTACCCTTACTTAAGCAAAAAAGCAAATTATTTATCCACATAGTGCAGTTCATAGAACAAAGATTTGTTTGCAGGATGACAGTCAAGGTATTTGACTGTTAAGCCCTTTAGAAACTACCACTTACAGGTCATGATAATGCTGATTATATATTAGGTTTACTACTCAATAAAGCTAAAACCCCAAGGACTTTTATTTGGTCAATACTTCTTTACTCCCTTGGTTTGAGGGGCTGTGATTAGAAAAATGTACCATTTCATTTTATTGGAAAGACCTCATAATTTATATGTTGAACAAATCTGATATCCACTATACATTTTTATAATGTTGCTACTGTGGTAGATGTTAGTCACTCAGGAGGGATGATCTCTAGGGATTCTCATGAGGTGTCTAGGTCTCCCCTTCACTATTCTGATGTAACATAAGTTACTACATTAATCAGCTGAAGACAGTGCTTAGTCCACACCTACCACAGGCCTGTAGCAACTAGTGTACAAACTGCTCCATTTATCATAAAAGTCACCGCCCTTGACTCATAATGTCTGGCCCCCTGCACTGTATAACATTGGAACTGAATGGGAATCTTGGGTTACAGAGAATTTTTTTACACTTAAAAAGTTATGATTAGGGAGTATTGGAGCAAACAATCCATATAATTTCAGTTCTCAGTTGTATATCTCTTCTCATGAGTCTTCATCCTGAAAATACAGAAGACTGCAGTATCTTGTTCGTTATCTGGAGAGCCCTTGTTAAAATATTGTCTACGATACCACTGCTTTGGCATTTCTAGGGGCCTCAGGTGGCTTATATAAGTGCACAGCTGAAGGTAGCTCCCTTTGGCTCCTGTTTTAAGCTTGGAGCCTCTGCCTCTGCCAGAAACCAGCCTGAGGGACTGGGTGGCATGAGGGCTTCACGCCATTTATTTATTTAAAAGAGTTTATTTATTTATTTTTAGAGGTAAAGAGAAGGAGAAAGAGAGGGAGAGAAACATCAGTGTGTGGTTGCCTCTCGAATGCCCCCTACTGGGAACCTGGCCTGCAACCCAGGCATGTGCCCTGACTGGGAATTGAACCTGTGACCCTTTGGTTCACAGGCCTGTGCTCAATCCACCAGCCAGGGCTTGGCTTGAGGCCATTTAGATGCCCAAGAATGAGAAGCTAAGCTAGAGAGAACTAATTTCTTATTTCATACTCTGAGATCAAATATTTCCAAAACGGGCTTTTCATGGTGTTAGGTTTCTGTGGCATTCAGAGACAGGAAAAGGCGATTGAGGACGTGCACGGTGTGCTGCGTGTGGTTAGGTTACTAACTCCTTGAGATGAGCAGTGATTCTAACTTGACAATGTCAGATGTTCCGAAAGATGCCATTGTTCAATATGAGTGAAGTATAAGATATAAAAAGTTTCATGAGATCAAAGTATGTTTTTAATAACTCTAAAACTGGGTAGGGGTCTTTCTTAAAATTTAGCATTTTAGAATGTATGAGCTGTAGTACATAAAAATTGCAACCCCTTCAAAATTTTGTTAGTTGAGGAACTAATACTAAGTTTTGAAGTAAGCCAAAAATACCAGGCAAGAAGAAGTGAAAAACCACATAAACTTTAAGTTTTTGAATTGAATGGTGACTTGATCATGGGCAGGCTATATGCGGTCTAATAAAAGCCTGGCATAAATTGTGTGCAAAGTTTGTACGAAAAGTCCCTTTATTTGTAGCAGAACGCTAATTAGAGACAGTATGCCTTCCAGAGTGTGGGAAGCTCTAGAGCCAGGCTTAGCTGTCCAGGCTGACACAGTTAGACACAGTACGGCTTTTAAATAAAAATCTCAGTTATTCGGAATCTCAGCGGGCAGCTGCTGACTCTGTGCTGGTCTCTGAGATGCTGGCCACTGAAGCAGCATGGCATTTAGGTGAATGAGTTTCAGTTTTTAGACTAAAAGATTGAGATTTATCTTTGTGTTCTGATGAATATAATTAATCACACCCAAATAGAAATAATCCTTTAAACGTACGGTGTGTATCTTCTTCAAAGCCATCATGCATTTTTATAATGACCATTCATGTAAATATATAATACACAGGAAGTTAAAATAGTTACATGATGGAGATATAAGATCTATAAAAATGAGTGATTTTTTTAAAAACTAAGAAGTGATAAGAAAAGAAAGATTATAAATGATCTAGTAAAAATTTTTATTTAGTACTGAGCTAAACCCAGTATGGTAGAATTATAGGTTTAAGAGGAATATTCATTTAAAGTGGTATAGATAGAAGGGTGACCTGGATGTGGGAGGCTAGGATTTCAGCCTGATTCTGTTGCTGGGTTAAATCACTTAACCTTGGGCCTTAGTTTTCTCATCTGTAAAATGGAGATAATTATTGCCCAGGGGAATTATGTTTCCCTTTGGGGTTCCAGTGAGGTAAGGAATATAAATATAAATATTGAAAGCAGAACACTTGGAATTTAAATTAGAACAAAAAAGTAGTAAAGCATGTCCCACCAAATCATCATCTCTATTGTGATAATACCTCTATTAAAGATGGGGTGAGTGGTTGTCTCTGAAGATACACAGATGAAATCTACAATGTTCAAATGCAGTTTTTCCGAAAGAGTTTTGAAAACTTGCTTCAGTGTTTCAAAACAGGGCAAGACTACAGAAAAATGAAGTCGGTCAACATGTAGGAAGGGCACCAAGTTTACTGAAAACAACTTACGAAGAACATGTAAATGGAGAATAATGGTCTTTGTGCCCTACTTCCCTGGCAGCCCTGCCCCCGCAGTTTTGCAGTGTCCTTTTCTGTTTCTTTTCTGGAGGAACGAGGCATGATGCCAGCATACTTCATTTGTTGTCTGAGACAGAGGCTTATGTACTCGCCTTTCAATTACTATTCATTATAAAATATTTCCAGTCTTTAAGGGGATGTTAGTCATGCCTCTATATGAAATTTTTTTTTTGCCATAACCATAATGGTCATGTCTAGCTATAATATTACATGGCACTCCACGTTTTTTTTTGGCCAAATCAGTAAAAATGCAATAGTGAAAATGCAAATATTGGTGTCACAATAAACATAGCCAGCCACTGAAGCTGTACTTGCATTCTAAGCTTGCTGTTCTATTTAAATCATGCTTAGAAAATCTTTGGAGGGTCATGTATGTTAGCTTGTTTCTTTGCTTGGTTAAACGGATTTCATTATGGGGTCTAGGAATATTTTAAGGAATGCTGAATGCAGATATCTAACCACTGAGATGATACTTTAATAAAGGCTAAATGTCTCAATTATTAGAGGCAATACAAGTGTTGTAGACCTTTAATGTTGCATGTGGCTAAGCAGCTGATGGGAAAATGCATTATGGTGAGCTTACCTTTTGGAATAGAGACGGTTGGACTGTAGCGGTGTTTGTCGTCACTTTAGTGTTTGCTTGGTTGGCAAGCACAGGGAGGTAAGTGTAACACAGTCTAGTAACTGAGAGCCAAGAATGACATCTTTCCAGTCAGTGATTTCCTCCCGAAAAATAATAGTTATGGTAGTTTATACAGCTCTCATTATGTGCTATGCTGATTTCATGTGGTCACTAGAACAATTGTATGAAGTAGATGTATTAATACTCTCTTCATTTTGTGGATAGGTAAATTAAAACTTGAAGAGCTTAAGGGACTTGCCCACATAGTGAAACTGATAGTGAAACTACCAGTCTGACACCCAAATCCTTGCTCTTATCATTTTCTAGTGGGACTTCCTTGCATTAGGAAATGATACAAGGGAATAAAAGCCAGCACTGGGTCTCTTCTTTAATGATTTAAGTTTGTAGAATTAAAAACGTTTTAAAACTAAATGCTCTCCCCATTGAACTTGATTAGACCACCAGAATCATTTTTAGAGTTGGGTTTCTTCTAAATCATCGCTGAGATTTTAGGTTAGCAGCTGAAATATCTGGGCTGCATTTGTCAGCTCCCATGGCTTTGCTGTTTGCCCAGCTTGCCAGAAGATCTTAAATGAAAGAAACTCCCACCCTTCTCTCTGGCTCCTCAGATCTCATCTGCTTGATTTGCTGCCCAGCTGGTTAGGTCTGTTTGTTGACTGGGGCTCTGGTTTTCCTCATAGCATCTTTTATAGCTAGAGGCAAGTCTGCCTCTAACCACCCGGCTTCTTGGCTTCTTATCTGTCTTTGCTCTTTGCCAGTCCTGGAAAGGCCTTAGTTTACCTTTCCTAAATACATACTCCGAATTCCTGCATTCTGTCCTGTCTGTGGACAGAGTCATGTTTTCAAGGCCCTGTGCTGGATGCAGTAAAGACTGGAGAGCTTCTCTGTCCTCCACCAGCTTTAACGTTTGGTGAGTGTGATGGGACTAATATACAAGTAAATATAATAATATAAAAAATTGCATGGTATATTAATAGACATTCAGAAAAGAGGTAGATGACAGTAATGTAATACTCAAAATTTTCTGTCAGAGGAAGGGAAAATGGACATGGTTTGGCCCAAACTGGCTGCCTCAGTGGAAGTAACAAGATACAACTTAATTCACATAAATTCTGCTTTACCCACAATATGTGAATTCTAAAAAATGTAAAACAGTATAAAATTACTTAGATTCCTTCCCCCTAATTTTCTAATAAAAGTGGCATCAGGAAGACACACTAAAAGCATCCTTGGCTTTCTGAAGCACTGGCCCCTGCTGTGCACGGCAAGCTGTGTCGGTATTCAGTATCTGAAAATCAGCAGATGCCCTGGTGGGGTTTTGTAGGGTGGCTTTCAGATCCGTTCCTCTAGGGAGGCAGGTCTTACAGGCTCTTTAAAAGCATGAAGGGAAGCTATGTGCATGGCTTCAGGCAGAGCGGCCGCTCCTGTGAGGTGTGGTACAGCTTTGCGGTGCTGCGAGCACTTCTCTGTCTGAGGACCTTCAAGCGGCAGAGGGCTGTGTCCAGCGTGGAGAGGGACTGCTGACTAAGTGGATGGCGAGAAAATTAAAGTGAAGATTTATGTGTTTGGCTGGAATATTGAAGGTGCAAAGAACAATTTGAGAAAACGATGGCCTAAGAAACACAGGGGAAAGATGATACATTTGCATTGTCTGCTAGGGAGGAGGTAGTGCCGTGCTTTAAAAGGGAAATTAAATGAGTCAAATCACGGTTTAACCACAAACGTACTTGGTATATGATTCCAAGAAGGGGATGATGATGGAAAAAAGAAGTAAGTTTTAAGAGTGAGCACTAGGCTGATCTGAAAGATAAGGTAACACCAGGTGCTCTTCTAGATTTGTCATCTTCAAGTCGTCGGGAGAAAAGTGGGCTGGGTCACTGAAACACTTTCCATTACCGAACCTGTTAATAAGAGTCTGTAAGTTGCGGATTCTCGGCAAACAGTGGGAAATGAGTGATTGGACTAGGGAAAAGAGGTCAGGGGTGGAAAGTAGACCAGGAAGCCCAGAAAACGTGGCAGGCCATCCCTGTGTTGTCAGAAAGTGTAAGAAAACTGCAAAGTCCTCCTTCGTGTTGGGCAACTCATTTTCTAGTTAACACAAAAAAGGCAAGGGAGGTATTTTAGGAAATTTTGCTTGGAATTCCAGCATCCAAACTGAAATCACCACTTAGGAGTTGCCTACATAGAGATACATACAGGTAATACTGCTTAAGAGAAAAGAAGTATTGAATTACAGCAAGGCAGCTAAGGACAAGCCCTTCTGAGGGAAAGAGTGTGAGGAAGAGAAATCTCAAAGGAGGCAGCAAAGGAATGCTGACCAAGGCCGGAAGAGAATCCTGAGAAACTGCGATCTGCAGTTGTTTCCTTACTCCATCCCCCACCCCGTACTCCGCACCCCCACCCCGTACCCCCCACCCCGTACCTCCCAGTTGCCTAACCCTAGGTTTCTTCCCCAGGGTAAGAAGACAGGGTAGTTTATTTCATCTTTTGAACTTTCTATTTTTAACTTGGGCTGTAGCAAGAGTGGAGTCTTTGTGGGATTTTTGTTTTGAGTTTTCATGGAATTTGTAGCTTTATAGAAACTGTTTGATACAATCTGGCTAAGTGTTGGTTCCTGTTTGTTGTTCTTAGGGCAGAATCTTTTGGAACTGCTTGCCAGACACATATCATTTATGGGATTATGAACTGTTTGGCCTTTATTAGAAACCAGCCCACTATTTCTGCTGAAACTCTCCTGAAGATAGTAATTTAATACACAGATTAACTGTGTTATGCTTACAATAAAAATATGTCATATTCTGCATTTGCCATTATAATAAATAGTAGTTTAGTAGTTACCATTTGTTGGGAACCAGTATTTCAAGTTCTGTTATGTACCAGACACTGTGCTAGGCCAATTGCATGTAGTATTCATGACAGGCTTTCAAGGGCTTAGTGTCCTCCCTGTGTACATGAGGAATCTGAAATGCAGAGAAGCTGAGTGCCTGCTCTCAGACAAGTGGTGGTGCCTGAATTGATGTGCATGTCTGTCTGACTTTTGGCCACACTTAGTCCATGGCACAAAATGAAGATTGATTCCAAAGAAGGACTTCTCCCCAGATCTGAGCACACTCATCACTTAGGTCTTGAGTTCATCACTGAAAGCACATGCTTTGATTTTCCTGTATTGCCTGCTAGAAGGGTGGTTGTATCCACTGCCAGGCAGGGTGCAGAAGTGAGACCCTGTATACATATCTGGTGTAGAACTTAATGAGGCCATCTGAAGCTAGGCTGATTCGTTTCACTAACTTCACAGTAGCCAAAGAACCGTGTTGTTACACCCTAGAGCACAGCAAGTTAATTTTGTGGCATAGAGCAGTCTGCGCTTTTTGTATTAACAAAGGCCTGAAGAACAATGTCAGAACCATTGACCTCTGGTGATTCTGTCTCCTGTGACCTCCTGTGGACACAGGTATTGCTTCATGGTTGTGTTTCTCAAGCCCTTCAAGGAAAGAGAATTCCTTGATTTCATTACTGTAAGTCACTCAGTTTCATTTCTGCTCAACATACATTTATTGAGTGATTATTAGTACCAAGCTTTGTCCTGGGCCTTATTCTTCTTTTTCCTTCCTGTTTTTAAACCAAGCTCTGGCCAGTTAAAAAAAAAAAAGATTGTATTTATTTATTTTTAGAGAAAGGGGAAGGGAAGGAGAGAGGGAGAGAAACATCAACGTGTGGTTGCTTCTTGCACATCCCCTAGTCCCACAACCCAGGTGTGTGCCCTGACTAGGAATCAAACCAGTGACCCTTTGCTTTGCAGGCCTGCGCTCAATCCACTGAGCCATACCATCCAGGGCTGGCCAGTTTTATTACAGAAAAATTTTGCATGACTTCCTCTTCACCAGCCTGTTCTGGCATGCTTCTGATACCAGAATCATCTGGATCAATGATAGCTGGTGTGCACACTCCAGTGTTTTCCACATGCTGTGCCCAGTTCAGTACCATAGCCAGTGTGTGATGGACCCCAGTCCCAGCCAACATGGCATAGCACTCCATTTCAGGGCTCCTCCAGGCTGGACAGTTGCTGGCCGGGGTGGCCAGTTTCGCTTTGCATTCTCCAATCATCTTCAGAGTCTCCTGTACCCCAGCACGTACTTTCCACTTTTCATAACAAGTAGGAGCCTAGAATTGATTGAATCCGGTGACTTTTTTGTCTTTTTCATGGCCACCATTTTCTTGCCTTCATGTGGGATGGACCCCAACCAAGAGCAGCCGCCAAGATGTCCTGGGGAGCAAGGATGGAAGGAGTTCCCCCCTGTACTGGGCCTTCTTCAGTTCATACTGGACAACTATTATTTTGCAGCCCTTTATGTAAAATAGAAAATAACAAAGTGGGCATTTTAAAACTTTGTTCAAGTCGGAGCCATGGTAATGAATCTTTCTCATTGTGTTTTTCTTACACTTTGGCACACACAGTGTTCTTTTCATCCCCCTTTTCTCCATCTAGCAATCTGACATTTGTAGTTCCCTGAGAGAATGCTGAAAACATAACTGCAGGTCTTTAAAACCAAGGCTTGTTTACTAATTCCTTGACATATTCTGTGTACTTTTTTTTCTAGATTAAGGCTTGCAGTTATACTCTTGTGTGTTCCCAGTACCGTAAACTTTTCAATAATTTGCCTATAGTGGATTCTTATCTTACGAACACATTGGTAGTTGATGTATACTTTTCTCTTTCTTTCTGGCCCCTCTGGTCTATTTCGGGTGTTGAACGAACTCAGAAAGTGCCTGGAGGCTTCGCTGGAAATAAATGACAGCGATTTATTCCAGGGTCTTGGAGTTTGCAAACTGGGAGCACAGCTAGGCCACACTCCAGAAATGTTCCAAAAAAGAAAGAAGAGTTAAAAGCCCTTATAGTAAAAAGAACATTCTTGAGTCCCTTTTTTTATTCTCAGCCCTAGATTGGCCCAAGAGGGTTATCAGTCAGCTGTCAGGCAGACAGGATGATGGGTACCAGGAGGTCTCGTCACATTCTGGTGGTCTGGACAGTGGATGTCAGGTCGATGTTTACTATCTACACGTGAGTCCTGCGGGGGATAATTAGAAGGTTCCCTGAAAGTCCGGACGCAGGACTAGAAAGCTCAATAATTA
Organism: Tonatia bakeri; assembly: GCA_004024845.1. Lineage (NCBI taxonomy): Eukaryota > Metazoa > Chordata > Mammalia > Chiroptera > Phyllostomidae > Tonatia > Tonatia bakeri. The sequence goes on from PVIA01001880.1 coordinate 42,434, forward strand.
AAGTTCCTAGGCTAGTTAAAAGAAGAATCAAGTCTTTCCTCATGCTTCAACCTTCATAATGTGAATAATTTTAGCTGTTTGGTTAAAATGACGCATATATTTTCTATCTTTCCTCTTTTCTGATGTGTTTGCTTTTTATTGGGCACTAAGGGCAAAGATAGATGAGGAATATATACCTACCTGCAGGAAGCTTAACACCAAAAACATTATTCAGCTATTTGGTGGGATTAGGAAACATTTCCTTTGAGTCTTAGCGTGGTGTTTCATAATGACCGTTTAATAATGTGTTTGTGCTAGCTTATTCCACACTAATAAGCATAGCCAGCCCTCTCTCACAGAGTCCAGTAAGAATCTTACCATGTTAAATTTTATATAGCAGGTAAAGGATAAGGTAGATGTTGTCTAAAGGTTGTACCCTCCCTGGCTTTAATGCCTGTTATTTTGGGGGAATTAGCTATGTTATGCATCAGGAAAATACCCAATTTGGGAAACAGAAGGTCTGTGCACTTTGGAATCTAGCTCTTAGATTCTGGGCAAAGTAAGTTATTACATAACTTTTCAGAACTTCAGCCCTCACAGCTTTGGGTTAGAATTAAGGGGAGAGGGGGGGGAATTTTAGGGGGAAAAGGGAAGGGTTTACAGGAACAAGTATAAAGGACACATGGACAAAAACTGGGGCTGGGGTGGAAATGGGAGAGAGGTGGGAAGGACTGGGGGGTTGGGTGGGGATGGGAGTAAAAGACAGAAAACTACTGGAACAACAATTAAAATAAAAAAAGGACTTTGAAGTGGTAAAACATCTTACACTATTGCTAGCATTGTAATGCATATCAAAGTTTCTTATAAATAGTAAAATATCTCTCTTATTGTTGTTTTGGACATTGGACAACATGTTTTACAAGTGGCTTAAAAACCCACATTGGGGACTTTCAAGAGCGTGAATGGGAAGAAGGGCAGGCGAGTGGCACCCAGAAGGCTGGAGTATGTAACCGACCAACCACCTTTCAGAAATTCATGGTTTCGACAGTTGAGTTCCTATTGTACATAAGATAGGGTGTTGATTACTTGGCAGTGTTCATGAATGGTACAGTCTTTTACTTTCAGTACACTTTAAAATAAGGTGGATAAACTGTATGTTTGGATAACTGTATAAAAGGTAAACTTGAGGAAGCACAGCAAGAGAGTCACACATAGTGAGAAGTGGGCAAGTGTAATGGAGATTAGGAAGGTGTTGGAAGAAATGGGGGCTTGAGAGGGATGATGAAATAGACATGGGAGAAGAGTATATACCATTCAGGAAAGCTGAATAACAATATAAAAAGAGGTACAAGAGACTGGATGGTTTGTTTGTGGTAATAACTAGTACCTCAGTTTGGTGTGAGTCTTGATAGATGTGGCTGGATATGTAGCATATGCCTTTTGGAAGATTCTAGACATTTTCTTAATTTGGTCTTGCCTAGTGCATTGATAAGTCTTTCCAGTCCCTGTTTTCATTAATTTCCTCTGAGAAGCCTTCTCTGTCCACTCAAGCACAACTGATTATATCTTTTTATTTGCTGTCTCTGTATGCAGAACAGTATAACAGTGTGGTTAAGTGGGGATTCCAGAACCAGGTTTCGTGGGTTGAAATTCTGTCTCTGTTATTTATTAGTTTGTGTGGCCTTGGTGAAGTCTTTCAACTTCTGTGCCTCAGGTTCTTCATCTGTAAAATGGGAGTCATGATATCTAATTTATGTGGCTGTTGTATTAGTGGTTTAACTTACATTAAATGCATGGAAAAGTATCAGGCACACAGTAAGTACAATCTGTGTGGGGACCATGTTAACCTCTGGTGGAGACTTTGTCAGTCAACCTTTCATCGAATTTATTTACATGGCTCAGGTTCCTACTGGACTCTGTCCTTTTGGAGGGAGGTTTATATTCGGTTTTTACCTTGAATTCCCATCGTTTCTTACTCTCTGCCTTCTTCATGACAGCATGAAGATAATTCCACAGATATGTCTGGATATATTGCTTCTGTGAGTCTTGCTTAAATCTAATCCCAGAGCAACAGGATTTCAGGAGGGACTGCCTTATACCCTTACACCAGTGGACTGGCTGGTTGTACTTGTTGTGACATAAGTACAGCTCACTTCCATAGCTGACATTGTAAAAGTAATTCTATTAACACTTCTAAAGGTAGGCCCCAGCTCTTAAGTCTGTGTGTAAGGAGAGTTATAATTAAACATTTACTGTTTTGTATCTCTTTAATGAAAAGAAGTTTCAGTGTTTCATTAGCATCATACAATCACGGGTGCTGTAGGTTAACCCTTTGCTATAAAACCTTTGCAGAGTAAAGCCCAGTGTAATTTTTTCCAGGTTGTAAGGTGAAGAATACATGTGAAGACATCCTACGCTCATCTTGCAGGTCAGGCGCGTGGAAAGGATGTGGTGTGAGTGGTACTTGTGGCGTCTTTCCTGTGTACAGCCGTGCTGGCTGCAAACGTTACTTCTTTGCCTTCACCACAGAATGCGGCCACGGCAGCTCTGACTGGGCTCTTTTTCTTGGTTGTCCTCAATTTCTAATAATTGAGTAGAAATAGGGAGAAAGAGACAATACTCTTTCTTGCCTAAACTGTATTTCCTGGTTGTAATGTTTTATTCACTTGATCTTTCTTTTTACATTTAGGATAAAATGTTCATTCTATCATTACACAACTTGGTACTTTAAAATTCAACAATAAGCTTTAAAAACTGAGGTTTCAAATTCAAGGTCTATATAATCACATGTGAATCAATTTTATTTAAACGGTTTCAGAACCAGTACATTGGTTTTGCACATCTGATCAGTGCTTAGAAAGTTTAGATTGAGGGAATACTTATTTCATGTGGTTTTTGCGTCTACAGAAGGCATTGGGTTTTCCAAGTCAGAACTGCGCCCAGTAAGAGATGGAGCCAAGAGGAAACACATGAGCTTCTTTTCCTCATTCAGCAGCCTGGTCAATATTACTGCTAGAAAATACCATAAGGTCTGTACCTTGATGATATCATCAATACTTTTCTTTTAAATGAGAAAAGGCAAAGGAAGATCAAGAAACAAGATACTCAAAGTTGAAAATAAGTTATATTTTGAACTTTTCCCTTTATTGTTGGAATCATCTGAACTAGTTGAGAACCATATTATCTTGTATAATCCTTTCTCATTGTGCTTGTAGAAGGACTGTGAAGGGATCGTTCGTGTGTTCTTGATTCTATCTGGGGTTGAAACAGACACCTCTTACACAGAAATACTGACTCAGCAGATTCTCTCTGTTGCAGCTTGATTGCAGTGCACCAAGTACGCATTTGCATTTGCAATTGCTATCAACAGACTGTTTCTTTGAGCACTTCCCAGGGACATATAAGGGCTAACAGCTGCCACCTACATTCCTGAAATTTTACCTTTTCCTTTCTTTTCTGAGATGTTCAGTAGAAATAACCAACAGGTTTAAGTGCTTAAGTGTGTGTCAGACACTGTCCTAAGTGCTTCCTTTGTATTAACTCATTTATTCTCACAGTAACCCTGAGAGGTGGGTTCTATACCATTTAACAGGCGAAGGCTCTGAAATACAGAGAGGCTATGGAACTTGCCCACAATCATGCTACTGATTGGTAGAAGCAGGAAGCTACCCTGGGTAATCTGCCGCAAGAGCTCACACTGTCTGTCACTTAGCCATATTGAGAAGGGTAGCTTACGAAGTGGGCAAATGTGCTCTTGTTTGGGCATAGGAATTAGGATGGTGCATTCACTGTGATCTCTGTGAAAGGACACAGCAGCTTACCTTTCTTAGTCAAGGAGCAAAGCCATGGGAAGCAAAGAACAATTTTGGAGGAACGGTCAGTCGTTGGGGGTTGTCAAGATTTCTCTAGGACTAAGCTTTCAGATAACTCATTGAGTTTTGAGGGGAAACTCAGAGGAGCTTGTGGTGAAAAGGGGAGAGAAGGAGAATCTCTGTTTCAAGGTTCCTAAGTATCCTGATCTACTCATATAACCCCCTCCTTCCTTCTCAAGTCCGCCGTGTAGGAATTGCATCTGCAACTTCAAATCCATTTTAGCATAAGCCTTTACATTGTACATGAAAAAACAAATGGATGTTAAGTAGAATGCTTTTTGCCAGGTCTTGGTGAGGGTACCCACATACAGCTTGGCTTAAAATTATCCTACAAGTGTGCTTCCCGTCTTTGTCTTCTCATAGCATCTGCTACAGGGGTTATGATTTCTCTAGCCTCAGCCAGAGCTGTGTGCTGTTGCATAAATGCACACTTCTGTACAGTGCTCTTCTGTCTGGAAGGCCAGCTAACTCTTCCACCTTAATGAGCTGGGCTGGAATGACAGCTGAAGCCATTTATTGAGTTGCCTCATGTGTACCAGGCACATCTTTATTTAGTCTTTGTAACAAACCTATGAAGTATTAATTCTCTGTTGTAATGGATAAGAAAAATGGGTCTCAGGAAGGTGAGTGATTGTTCACGGCTTCACAGCTAATTGGTGGAGGTTAGTTCTGATGAAGCCTTTTTCTCATTGACTGATCATTCACTGTGGAGGCTTTCTTCATCTTTCTTCCTGAAAGTCCAAAGCAGAGCCATTTTTAATCTGATAGACTTCTGCTCTCTTAAATTGAAAGTTACCTCTCAAGGAGAATGTGAGCTGGTCCCACAATATTACCTCTCTTGTGGGAAGAGGTGTTACTGTACATCCTCTTTCTAGAGGAACGTGGCCCCATGATTTATTTTTTCAATTACTATTTAAAAAATTCAGTGTTGTGTGTGTGTTTATATTTGTTGTTTTTTAAAAGCCTCTCTGAGGCTTAAGGCCTCTGGTCCTCAAAATTGTTCTTGGTGTCAGTGTGTTGGTGAGTTCTTGGATCACAGTGGTGCTGAAAGTGACCTTCATATTTGGAGACCTATTCATGTGTGAGTGCTCACTTTGATAGGTAGGTACATGGGCTTGGAGTTTCATGAATGATGGGTTACCATGATAAATCATGGGGCCACGTCCAGGCATGGAGCCATAATTGTTCTCTTAAAGAAAAGAATATTCTGACACTTGCTAAAAGGGTAAGGAAGACTTTATTCAGGGCTGCTGCTATAGATGCCAAGAGTGTCACAATGCGGGGATAGAGATCAGGCTGAACTCTGGATGCAACAAGAACAAACGGGGATTTACATAGCCGAGGAACAGGTTGGGGGTGTTTGGCAGGATTCTTGCTAAAACAGGGCTACTCGGGGCCGCTGAGGAAGAGCTGCAGTTGCGGCCTAGCTAAGAAGAGGGCGCAGGGGAGTAGACTGCTGGTCAGAGACAGTCTTTGTTGCGTCCTGTTGCTTGCGTTTAATGTGAGCGTTCAGGTATTGGACTCGAACCCAGGGGGGATGCCGTTTGATGAGATATAGAGTGAATTCCCCCAAAATGTTTTCCTACTGGTGCAAACTTCTGTGGAAGGGTTGGCATAGGTGACCGCAGTAGTTCTGAGAGGTGGGACCTTTAAAACTTCTGTGATACTGCACTGTCTGATTTATTTTTAATTTTATTTAACAAGCATAAATAGTGCTTAAGTGTCAGGCTCTGGTTTAAACCTTTTGCAAATATTAACTTACTTAATCCTTAAAACAACTCTATGAGGTGGTTATGCCCTTGCCACTCATTTTTGCAGATGAGGAAACAGAGGCCCATGGAAGGTAAATAATTTGCCCAAGGTCATGTGGGTAGTGGGACTTGGGTTTCCACCCAGGCAGCCTGGCTCCAGAGTCTGCTTTCTCAGTCATTCTGTCAGGTTGCATCCCAGGCTTTTGCATCCCTGGGAGCAGGGGTTTCCTTCTCGATATTCTGGACTCGTCTTTATTCTCTTCAGGAACAAAGAAGAATTCTTCTTCTGGATTTAGCCACACTCTGGACGTTGTTCAAATTGAAGTCAGGATTGAAGAGTATGTTTAGTTGTATGTCTCCAGTAAATCACAAGGTTATTTGTAAACAACCTTCCAGGTGGCCTTTCACCTTAGAAGAAGATCCAAATCAGTAGTTTATTGGTAAAAATACATTCTCTACCTGTTTCACAGCCTGTGGATAGTAACATCAATGGCCCATTCTAATCAAAGGTTGACTGCTTTTTTTTTTTCTTTTCCCCCCCAGCAACCTTGGTAGCATTCCACTTTTTTAAAAAATAGAGTAAATGCTCCATTTGGAGTAATTCTTTGGTAAAGCCTTCAGGAAATTGGCTTCCAGATAATACACGAGTGGCACCAACACTTTCTTAAAGGCAGGCCCCCTTCGAGCAGAGCAGATCCAGTTCTTAACATATTTCTTTAGTGATCTCTTTAGATTCAGCTCGTATTTGTCAAGCTGGTATTTTAAAAGGCTCTGGATAATACAGTATCAACATCAAAGTTATCTACTATTACATGTGGAAACTTGAGTAATCCATGGTACCTTCAACTTATGACTTTTAAACTTGAATTACAGATCTGTCTATGGCAGTGCAGAAGTTTTCCCAGTCACTGCAGGATTTCCAGTTTGAATGTATTGGTGATGCTGAAACAGATGATGAAATAAGTATTGGTGAGTACTACTGTTCTTCAATATCCTAAGTAATAACTTTAAAAGTCCTACTTAAGATACTGATTTCATTGAAATCAAACAGATTCACACACTCAAATATTAAACATGTAAACTATTCTGACTGTGATAAAGGTAAAGGGCGATTTTTGGTGACTGTGGAAAAGGGTGTTATAAATTGTTGTAAAATTGAGCTCTGTAGTTTCTCCCATAAGGGAATTAACTTAGTGATTCTATAATTCAGCTCAGCCCTTTGAGGAGATGTGGATAACAATGTCTCTGCCTCAAAGTTGATCATTTATTCAAACTAATACATATCGGGCCTCTGTTATTAAATGTACAAGGTACTGGTTTAAATGTTTTTTTTTTTTTTTTCTTAATACTGACTTCTCTTTTAACATGAGTACTTGTTTGTATCGGGGAAAAAATTCAGTGATGACACATTAAACCAGTATTGCAGATCACAGAAGGTTGCTGGGGATTGGGAGACTTGAGCCCTAATCTGGCAGTAATTTAGCAGTCTGACCCTGGGAAAAGGCATGTGCCTTCCTCAACCACATGGTTTCACTTCTCATAAAGTCAATGGGTTGGGTTATGTGATCTCTGAAGTTCTATCTGTATCTGAGTTTACTGTTTCATGATCAGATTCATGTAGAATTCTTTCTCCCACATTGTAACAATCCCCACTTCCCAGTTTGTCCGGATGGGGTCCATTTGTAGGCAAAATTGGAGACATGTCACTTAATGAGAAGGCTGTGTAAAATGTGTGCACATTTTAGAGAATAATACTAAGTGTACTCACCTTCCTGGTGTAAAAATAGAACATTACAGGTATCTGGAACAGTGACTCCCAAGCTTTTATGTGTATATGACACACCAGGAGACCTTATTAAACTCTATTCTGATTGAGAAGATCTCTGGCGGATTGTGCAGCTCTGCCTGCGTTCCCAGCAGACTTGAAAGTGGCGTCGATGCTGCTGGTGCACGGACCATGCTTTGGGTAGCAGAGATTTATGGCCCTTGACTTGCCTCTCTAGTCACATTCCTCTCTTCTCTCTGCCATTTCTTTTATAGTTTTCTCAATTGTATGCCTTTTTAAATGAAGTATTTTTACTGTTTTTGTGAATAAGTAGCAAGTCCAAAGCTTTCAGTGCAAGGAAAGGGCAGTGTTATCTCCACAAGAGAAAGGCTCTCAGGAGAAGATAAGCTGAATGAGTTTCTGATTCACTGCGTGACTTTAGCTTGTTTACATTCATGAGAGTTTCTCCTGGAGAAATTATTGGGCAAAGTGCAGAGTCCTTTGATAATCAGTTTCTGCATGTGGGATTTGCATTATGCATAGATCATCACGGGCAGGTTGGCAGTCTCGCAGGGGAGCTGGGCCAGGTGCTCACTTTGTTAGCTGAGTGTTAGTTACCCTGAGTGGGGTGTGGAGGGGCTGGCTCTTGGGATCAGAAATGGCTTCCTCTGCTCTCAGCTCTCTAATGAAAGGTGGCTGAGCCATACTTGTCGCTGGGTTGGGGGGTAGTTAGGGAGGCTCTAGCAAGAAGGGAGAGGACTGCCAGAGGGGCCTGATGCAGCATGACTTCTTCCTCTTTACTGGATGAAAGGGCAAGGACATCAGTGACATGCACCATGACATTTGCAACAATAGCTGTCATTTTGGGTGCCACTTCTTGACATTTGTCATAAATATCTAGCCCCCAATACAGGCTTTGTAGCACACACCTAACCAGACCAAAGCTTAGATTACTAAAAGCTTAGATTAACATTACTAAAATATTAATATTTAAGCATTATTATCTAGAAAAAAGAAATACCCACATACTCACATAACTGCAATTATTTTGACTTAGTAATGAAACCTGTAAATTTCAAGAAGGCAGAGGTCAGATCTCTATTTTTTTTTAAATACCATTTTAGCTCTAGTGCCTGACCTAGGGCATGACTCAGGTAGACCCTTTGTTAAATTGTTGAATAAATGACAGTTTTCCTTATAAAATTTAATTTTTTCATTTATGTGCATATTTTTGATAGAATAATATATGTATGTTTTTCTTTATAAAGAGGATTATAATAAATACTTCTGGGTTTTTATGAATATAATTTTTAATAATTTTATGACTTTAGAATATTTCTTCATACTTATGTACATGAATTTATGAAATCCCTGTAGTATATTCAGGTTGCTTCTAGTTTGTCTTTTACTAGTTAACAGTATAGCAAACATGCTTCCCTTAATTCCACTGTGCTTCTTAAAATACCTTCTTCAAGTCCCACATAGTAGCTGCAGAGGTGGGGTTTTAATCGCGATGTTATGTGGACCCCTAGGCAGACGTTAGGTGATTCCCCAGGTTGCGTCAGCGTTGGTCTCTTTGTCTCTTTCCACCTTGGCTGAACGTTGTTGCTGTTGTGGCTCTGGCAGGTACGATGTGCAAGGTGTGAACTGATTAGTAGGAAAAGGCTTATTAGCTGGATGAACATTAAATTAAATAATGGTTAGAGGGCTTTGAGGAGTTAGGTCAAGGTGAATGCTGTGTACGGGTAGGTATCATTTTGTTTGCTGCTTTTATATTAGGAGACTTAATTTCATTTAGCTCCTATTACAGGGAATCTGGCTTAAACACCAATGTTTTGTTAAAAAAACCTAACTTAGAGTAAAATATTTGTAAACATAAGTTATTTCTAAACAATTAATGTAAAAATATAGATGTTTCCATATCCTCACCATCTAACCTTTTAATGCTTTTACTGAGCCTCCAAGTACAGTCTAAATAGTTATAAGTAACAAGGTATGTAATAAAGAAATACTAGACTTTCAATAATCATTCCTAACACGCAGGGCTCATGTGAGGGTATGGCAAGCCGTTGCACCAAGGGCGGGCATCCACAAATGCATCCCTGAGACTGCTGGGTAAGGCTGACATGGGTGGACTGCAGGAACCGTCCTTACCTGCCTTTGTCACATTCAGTTCTACGTGGGAAGGTACAAAATGTCAGTTGTCTTTATTTATTTTCATTATATATTTTTTTAGTGTCAGTTATCTTTAAAATAGCTTGTTGAAGCTCCACTTTTAGCTTCTTTATTCCTCTGAGTCAGTAAAAGAGGAATGAAGTAGAGACAGCTGTGACTCTTAGCTTTGCGTAATAGCCACAACCGTCTCCTCCAGAGTAGTCTTGAGACATAACCAAAGATGTAACCACTAAAAATGATGACTTACCAGAAAAGCTCATCTTTTATAAGTGAGCGATGTCAGTGCAAAATAATCATAAAATCAAGATGTTTGCAGATCTTCTGTAAGTTATGATGGTGGGCATAGCTGGGAGGGCAATAGGAAGATGAGTAAGATGTCTACTTTCAGTGTGCATACAGTGGGATAGAGTGGAAAACAGATCTTGAGCAAAATAAGGAAAAGAAGGAGCTGTTTCTATATCAATATAATTACGTAATTAGTGGAAGTTGTTCCAGGAATCTCTTAGACTCGTAGGCCTGTGTCTGGCCTGTAAATTGGCCCCGCTCTTCAGCTGTCCCCCTCTGCACCCACCTTTTGGCCTTGTGCCTGCTGGCTTTTTTGTGTTCTTGTTTTGGTATCAGTGACGCATTGCTGGCTTGGAAGGAAGCAAAATGGGAATGGTGGTCTGGGACGCAGTGGGGAATTCCTGTGGCTCAGAGGGCAGGTTAGTTGTTTCCAGAATTAAAGTCCCAAGCAGGGCAGCATCAGATACTCTCCTTTTAGCATCCTCCTTTCCATTCAAGAGCAGCAAGAGGTCATTGCTCCTCCCTTTCCTAAGGATGAATGAGCTGCAGGTGAGCTTTTGATGGCTCCCTTTTATCTGCCCACTGCCGTGCTGGCCTGGTGGGAAGCATCTTATGAGGCCACCCCACTTAACGTCACACAGCTGTTCTAACTGCCCACTTTGTACTGCTTCCATTTTGAACTGAGTGAAGACCTTGAGTTAGGAGTAAGTGAGGAGTTGAGCAGCTGGACGCTGGTGCGTGTACATGCGTGGAAATCAGTGAGCCCAAGTGAGTCAGTGTCTAGTCTTAAAACCTAGCTAGTAAGAAATAAAAGGCTTTCTCCACAAAAACTAAAATACTATGCCTTTGAAAACAGGTTACCCTGGTTCATTAAACAAGTACAAGCTCAAAGATATTAGTGTGAATCTGCTAGGTTACTTTAGCTCATGAGAGTAAAGGGTAATAAAAGCTGTAAATCTTAGTGTATTACTTCAGAATGTATGTCCATACCAAAGTTGGGGTACACAAGTTACTGTTTTGTTTCTGTATTTAGTGCCTATAATTTGAAATCACTTTTAACCAAAGTCTTAAAAGAAGTCTAGATTTTAAAAAAATTAAATATTGTTAGTCACACTGAACAAGTGCCAATAAAAATATTAGTCATTGATAAGAGGCAATGCTTGTTCATTCTACATAATTTTGGAAACCTTTGGAAAGTCCAGTTGCAGTTGTACATAAACAGCTTGTGTGGTGGCCTGTGCTAACTCTCATGAAAGTCTTGGGCGATGTGAACCTTGCCCTCAAGAGATTAAACATTTACCAAGAAGGAGAGTCAGTTTGCTAGTAAATATTTTAGGTGGGGACTTCATTCCTTCAGACACACCTAAACAGAAAATTCCTGTGGTAGTGACAGACAATACATAGCCACTTGTCAGCTAAGGTTATGGTTCCCAACACTGACTGGAGAAATGAGGCCATCAATTAGGTAATTCAAATTGAATATGTTTTGTAATAACTGCCAGGATATTTTTGGCATAACTAATGTATTCCGGTTCAGATATTTACTCTGTTTGAATGCAGATCTTCAGACACAACAATACTGACGATTTGGTGCTTAGTAATTCTTAAAATGAAGAACATGTTATATCAAAAAAAAAACAAACAACACTTTTATATGGAAGTCTATGTACAAATAGTAAGCTGGATAAATAGTAAGTGGAACCTAATCCAGTTTTGACTAATGTGTTGTCTGGAATGTGCCCTACATTTTGGATTCTTTTCTCTCTTTAGGAGAATAGGAGAATATGTTGAAAGATGAGACCCACAGGAGAGAAATTTAAAGTAGTCACGTTTCAAGTCATAGGACTTTGTTTGTTCCTGAGTGATCAGAGCTTTGCCCAGGTGCAGGTATTTGTCGTCTGATCACCTCTCCGAGGCTGGGTGTGCAGTAGTGAGATACAGTGGTCCAGTGACTAAGCCATGAGTCTGAAATCATCCTGGTACATTGACAGACACCTGGGAGTGATCACTGATGTTTGCCCAGAGGGTGTGAGGTAGAAGATATTTTTTAAGGGAGGAGTCAGAAACATTGCCTTCATTTTCCTTGTTAGAGAAATTAATGTGGGAAAATGCATAAATCGTATGCCAAATAAATGCATTCACTTTGAGCATGCACCTGTTAGGTCCAGCGGAAAGGTGTTGCTTGATCAGTTTGCCAAGTGATAAATTAGGAATATAGTGTAGGATGGGAGGTATGACAGTTTGCTTTGTGTGTTTCGAAGGAATTCCTATACAGTATAAAAATACTTTGAGAGATAGTAACCTGTGTTTCAGGTTTAAAAACAAAACAAAACTGTTATATTTATAAATGAAGGAAATACATTTAAAAGGTCGAATGAATTTAGCTAAAAAAGAACCTATTTGACTTAAAATAATAAAATTCAACTGTCAACTGCTAAGCTATGACATTATTAAGTGCTTTTGTAAAGACTTTCTTCAGAATTGAGTTATGAGCTATAAATACTTATCCATACGGATTACTACTAATAATTATCTAACACTATTGTGATGCATCAGCTGGAGTGTGGCCAGGGGGCTCTTCTTGGGCATTTCTTTGGAAAAGTTTGCAAACCAGAGACAATACCATTACCAGCCACAACTGAAGTCTTCCAAAAGAGATCTGTGATTTTTATTAAATTTGAGGAAACATATTACATTTTCATTTGCTGAATCAAAAGAACATTCATCAGTTATTACAGTCCCTCTTTACAACCCACTTAAATGTGGTTATATAAATCAGGAAGTCCTCTTAAAGTGGAACCTTCCCAAATGCCTAAGTTGTTTATACAAATAACATTTTCTTTTGAACTCGGTAGAGGAAGCATATTTTACTTTTTAATGACTCTCAGTTGGACAATTGAATTATTGTTTTCCATTTTTTTAACCATCCTTATTTTTGCACCCACACAGAAACCACCCACAATTACGGATGGGAACAGCTGGGAAAGATGCACATTTCAGGTGGAGTTCTCTAAAAAACATGCCACATACGAGATGTTTTCATCATATGAGCTCTGTGTTTTAAAGACCATAACTTGATTTAATTTAAAATTCAAAGGCTTAGCTTTTTTCATTTCAGGCTGTAAAAAACAATAAGAAACTTATGCCTCTAGCCACATGTCTCAGAGGAAAAAAATGTCTTAACTTATTAATATACAATAATCTCCTGAAACCCATTTATTTCTTTTGTGATTTGTTCTGGTAAACAAACAAAAAAATAGTTTAGTCTTTTTCACAGAGAACTCAGTTTCTTATCTTCTTCTGCAAATTTTATGCTCTTTGAGGTTAGAAAGTTTTTTTCCCATTTCTGTTCCTGCACAATACTTTAGAGCTTTATTTGTAGCAGAGGCTTAGTAAATATTTGCTGCATAAATAGTTCCCCTGCAAAACCTAGCAAACCCTTATATTAAAAAAAAACAACCATCCTACAGTACATAAATTGTCAAGATAGATCAGGCCTAGGTGAGTGAGTGGGAAGATGAGGGAAAGCCGCTGCAAGGAAGGGATGTTTAAATCAGTCATGGAGAAGTGGCTGGTGACTGGGGAGTAAGGAGAACATTTCAGATCCAGGGAAGGGATGAATGAAGGCTTTGAGGAGGAAAGGAGATAGCCAAGGGGAAAATGGCATGTGTGAAGGTTATAGGCAGGTAGACAGACCTAATAGGCCATGTTAGGGATGTGGAGTTTAACCTAAAGGCAGTGAGAAGACATTGCAGGGCATTAATCAGAGAAGTGACATAGTATTTGCGTTTTGAAAAGGTTAGTCTGACTGTCTGATAGAAGACTTAAGAAGTCTGCCCCAGATACGGTTTTCTTAGAAGGCTTTACTTATTTACTTGGCCATTTCCTTGGGGTTGTGCTCTGGAGATAATGGAGCATGGGTAGTCTGACTTTATAATGTCACAGCCTGACTATATATGGACACCTGTGGGTTTTTGTTTGTTTGTTTTTAAATGCAGTTACAGACCCACAGAACCACAGAGTACATCTCTTTTTATTTTATGTATGAATAGAATGGTCTTAGAAAAATTGGAATCTTATGGTTGGCTTGTAATTTCAAGCCTGAACATGACATAGTCTTGATGGCGTTTGTATCATAGCTTTTTGTGTAATAACAGAAGCATGCTTTACTGCCTGTTGGTAAACATCAGACACTGGAAAGGTTAAGCAGTAGCCTGTGGTGTTAGGTGCATAGTTTGCACTTTGTTGGTAATTTACTAGTTTGCTCAGTGGAGTTTGCCCGCCACTGTTGAATATAATATAAATTCTGTCTCTGCTTTGAAAACAGCTTTTGAAGATGGTATTGTGTTACAGTTGTTTTCAGCAGTTTTCACAGTTGGTGTGGAGTTTGTGTATTTCTATCTGGGGGCTGCATTTCTTCTAGGATAATTCTCGTACTTCATGTACGAGAGGAGTATACTCCTCATTTTGATGAGGAGTTCCTCGGGTTATTGGTTTTTGTTTGGTTTAGTTTTAATTATTAGAAAATACTACTTCTGCCTCAGAAATATTGTCCAGGTTTCTTAGAATCCAAGCTTAGTATCTTAAGAGTACAGACTTTGGAGAACATGGGACCTGTCATTGTGCCTTAGACCCAGGTGAAACAATTTTCTAAAGTCACACCAGTAGGAGAACCTTGTTCATCTGGCTCCTAGATCATGAACTTTGAGTTTACTTGTTCATTCGTTCAGTAAAGCCCTATCAAGCGCCTGTGATTTACCAGACTTTGTTTTGGGTGCTGACACATCAGTGTGCAAAACAGAAAAACATCTCTACCCGAATGGGTTTGCATTTATTTGAGGAATAAGATGATAAAATACTTAAGGTCATTATATATTAAGTTAGATTGTATGAGTGTTTATGGAGATACAAAAGAAGGGAGATTTCAAAAAAAACTTTTTCCGTATTTTTTAATACTGATTTAAATTTTAATATATCAAATTTTAATATAGTGATATTACTGCAGACTGCTTATAAACTGAACTTTGATTTACCCTTTGTTCCCGTGTGATCAATCAAATTGACATGATCATGTAAAGTTTACATTATAAAGACTGACCCTATTTCTGTATTGAAACTGTTTGGCATAAAGGTATAAAGGTAGCCAGTATTTCTGAGGCCTGCTGTCTGTAACCACACTAGATTTTTTTTTTCCTGAAGCCTTTAGAGTGTTGAAGCATATCTCCAGTTCTGTATTTGACCTCTGTATTCTTCTGCTCCAAAACATTGTACTTCTTGCCTTGCTTGGGCATATCTAGTCTGACCGTGCACTTGAACATTCATTGTTTAGATCTGTGCAATATTGAAGAAAACTAAGACACAATATCATTTCTGCTGCAGTACAAAGGTTGAGATTAAGAGCAGAAGCATACATTGCCATGTAGTCTGAAATTTAATTTGCATGCTCTCAGGAGACCCTCGAGCTTTTGATTAAAGTTGCCCTTTAGGAGGTTTATTCTAGCATCAGTGTATGTGATGAATTATAGCATGGAAACTTTGCCAGTTCAGACTGAGTTAAAGATTGCCTTCATCGCCAAATCATTTATGAACCAAGAGAGAACATTTATAAATGTGAATGAAATAATCAAAGTATAGTTTCAATTTTGACATAAAATGTTTGGACCAGAAATGCAATAGTTCTGGAAACTGTCTGCAATAAGTGAGTCAGGAGGCAGGACATGGACACCCAGGGATTAATGGAAAAATTGTTGGCAAAAGGCAAAAGCTAGCATATGAGCCATGAAGAGAGACTTGTGGGTGAGGAGGCCAGAATATAGAGAGAGAAGTTAGAAGGAGACAATAGTTGAATACTAGGCCCAAAAAAGAGGAAGAGAAGCTTGTCTTAGATAGTTATCTAGGAATATGTGCCTGGGGGAAAATAAGACCAATTCCAATTAATTTCTCTGTTATAGATAAAATTTGGGTAGTTGTTGAGTCATGATTCGAAGGCTGTGGAGAGAAAAACTTTTGGGTCATGCTTGATTTTTGGGACTCAGATGATGTATTATTTTCTCCATAACTACAAGACCGAAGAGGACTACTACTTCTGCCATTAAAACTGCAGATGAGTTTCAAGCAAGGAAGCAGAGATGATTCTTACAAATTTTCTTAAAATACATAGTTTTCTATTTAAATGTAGTTTGAATTCTTAATTCCTTACACAAAGCATGCATCCCTCCACCACCCCCTTGCCAAACTGCCTACCATGAGAATCAAGTACGGGGAACCTAAACATTTGATTCCTGGGCCCCACCATCAGGCCTGAACTGAGGTAGAATTCTCTGGATTGATACTTTAGGAGCCTTCAGTTTTATGGAGATTATTGGTATCTGATGCAGCTTGTGGGAAACCACTATTTTAAACAATGTGCTTGTGGTTTATCCTGAGATCGGCACAATTGGGGAGTGTACAAAAACAGGGAAAAAGTCTTTTCTGGAATGTGATTTTCTTTTTGACCCTAGTTCCCTGATGCCCAGTGTATTGCCAACTGAGCCATTAAAGCTGTGGTAGCAACATGTTTGTAGGGAAACTTGCTCATTTATTGCCACATTGTCCTTCACAGCCTGCAAAAAGGTTTTGGTTTATGCAGAACAAATGGACTTATACCCTGATAATGAGACAAGGTGGATGCTGAACAAACTGCCCAGGGATGAAAAATTCAGCTTTTCAAATTCAAGTCACATACAAGGTGTGGCTGAGTTTATGCTGATACAGACTTCGGGTTCTCTAGAATTCTCTACCAGTAATAAATAGCTTCTGAGTGCAAAGAACCTAATGGGTTTTTAGAACATGTGAACACAAATAAAATCATCTTCTGTCCTTATTAGGCTTATAAAATACAAGAGAGTAAAAAAAAATAGCTTTATGATATAATCACTATAATACTAAAGGCTAATGTGCTGAGTAATTTAGCTACAGTAAGAACAAAAATGCTGTGAGAACACCAAAGCCGGAGAAGGGCCTTCTGATTGAGACATCAAGTGATGCTCAATAGAGGGGGTTATTCGTGCTAGATCCCAATGGTTAGATAGACATGCTTAGAAAATGTATGTAGGTAAAGGAGTGACATGGGAATGGGAAGCTATAGGAATGTCTAGTATAGTTTCAAAGTGCCAAGTTAGAGATTGGAAATAGTAGTATCTCAGGCAAAGATACTTGGAAAGATACCTATGGCCTCATAATGGAGGTCCCAGATTACTTGCAATATGGAGTTTTGATTTCATTTACTGATTCAAGGTTTTTGAGTTGGATAATGACATAATCGAAGGTGTCCTTTTAAATTTATTTTTTAATCCTCACCTGAGGATATGTTTATTGTTTGAGAGACAGAGAGACAAAGAAAGAGAGAAACGAACATTGATGTGAGAGAGTGACATTAATTGGTGGCCTCCTGTATGTACCGCCACTGGGGATTGAACGTATAATCTAGGTATATGCCCTGACCAGGAGTCAAACCCGTAACATTTTGGTATAAGGCGTGATGCTCCAACCAACTGAGCCACTGGCCAGAGCAAAGGTGCCCTTTTGAAATTTTGACCATTAGTACATATGAGTTAGAGTCATAGTAGTTCGGAAACCAACAACTAGGTTGCTACAATAGTACAACAGAGATGAAGTGATAGCCTTACATAGACACAGAAGGATAGAGGAGAGAAATCAATAGTATTTAGTCAGTGGAAGCAAGGAAGGAAGGTTTAGCCATCACTTCAGTTAACAGGAGCATGGCGTTATGAGCCCATTTACCAGTTTACATGTACCTAGAGTACTGAAGCAGAATTAGGAGTTAAGATCTGACACATGTTAAGTTTCAAGATGCAGAGAAAGTCCCTGGTAGAAATTCCCAGGAGGTCATTGGATTTGTTAAATTCAGAATAGTGAGTTGGGGCTGTGGCACTATACCTGGAGTGGTGGGAAAGTGTATAAATTTCAGGTGAGCTAATCTGAGAATGGTGAGAGAGGACCTGTGTGTTTGACTTTAACCTCTCGGTGGGGTATTGTGAGGATTAAAGAGCTGTGCACAGCGCTTTGGGTATCCAGTAAATCTTCCCCCACCCATGTCTTCCTGCTCTTCCTTCTTTATGAGGGAAGGAGTATACCCAGCAAGTTTGTACACCTAGGGGAAGGAGAAATACCCTGAGAGGAGAGAAAAGTGATGGTAGGAATGAGAGGGAGAGAAAAAGAAAAATGTAGCTAAAGATGGGAAAGGGTGAGATTAGAAACTTCACAGCAAGTTGTTAGCTTTTGAGAGGAGGAGGGCTTCTTTGCTGAGACAGGCAAGTTTGAAGAGAATGAATAGAGATCATGTTGACCAGAGGGTCCTGAACTTTTTTCTGAGAATCAGAAGGCTAGGCCATCTGGTACAACGAGGGGAGGTTTGGGGCTGGGTTCTTGAGAAACGAGAAAATTCTTTGTTAGATAGTCACTGTGGGAAATAAGATTAGGAGTAAACTAGAGTTGAATGAAAGGATTGCCAAAAAGCAGAAGCCAAGGGGTTAGATAGCTTGAACTCTTGGTGTCCTTGTGGGTGTGTGAAATTGCAGAGGAGAAGGTCATTGCGGATTAAGAGGTTGTGGAAAAGAGAAGCTGGATGTTGGGCACAGAAGCGGATGTTGAAGTTTCAGGAGAGTGGTGACAGGAGGATTGGGTGCAGAGGAGCATGAGCGGGTGCTTCAGTCTTCGTGGAATGTGAAGGAGTGCTGGCAAGTCAGTTCCTGACGGTAGTGAGATGGGGAATGGGGCTGACTTGGTATGAGTGCTTATTTGTCAGCAGTAGATTACTGGTTGTTAACTCTGAGGCAGCGTGCTTGGCACCTGATTGCTCTTTGAGCACAAACAGCTCTGATATGGGCTGCCTGTAATGTAGCAGGGTAGCAGGCTGGCAACACACCTGATGATCACCGCCAACCCCACTCCACCACAATAATGGTTTTCTGGAACAAAACAGACTTGGATGTAAAACAATCAGAATTAAATACCTGCTTCTCCACTTACTAGTTGTGAGATTATGCGGCAAGCAATGCTCGCTGATTGATCCTCCTTTTTTCATCTTCAGAATGAAGGTAACACCTACTTCAGTACCTCATATCATTCTGTGGGTATTAAATGAGATAGTATATGTAATATCTCATATCTACCTCTCAGTAGATGCGCTCGATGTGTGAGTGGTCTACACATTGGGAAAATGGTTTCTGAATTGGGAGTTATTTTGTCTTTGGGAAACAGGTCAAACACCACTAAACCAAAACAAAAAACTAAAGGCAACATTAGAAAAGCACTGTTTACTTTTTAACATGTGTGCTTTGAAAATAAATATGAGGTCTGTCTAGAAAGTATCCAGCCATGTAACATGAAAAATAGAGCCATTTATTGAAGAAGATACAAGAAACATTGTACATAGGACAATGTCACCTTAGTCCACTTCAAAGTGGGCACCTTGGGACCTCACACAGTTATCCCAATCACCATCAGTGCCCTCATCGTATTTTCTTTAATCATTGACAGTCTGAAATCTTTTTCCTTTCGAAGGTGATTTTAGTGTTGGGAAAACACAAGTTGCAGGGCACCAAATCTTGGCTGTAGGGGGGCTGAATCACCTGGGTGATTTGATATTTTGTCAAAAAACTCTGCATAAGGTCTGATGCATGAGTGGGTGCATTGTCTTGATGAAGCTGCCAATCACCAGTTGTCCATAGCTGTGGCCTTCTGAATCATCCGAATAGCTTCTGTGGGGAAATGTTCAAGCTTAATGCAAAATTTGATGCATATTTTTTGCTTTACTTGCTCAGTCATTTTGAACATGATGGCCACACAGTACACATGCTCACTCAAGGGCATCTACCGCCCCCACTGACTAGTAAAGTGAAGTCGTCATTGTTCATGTATGTGCATTCCACTCCATTCTCCTTGGCTGTCACAGAAACAGTTCTCTTTACATTAACAGTGGTTCAACTTTTTCTGGACATATCTCATATATGTGACTTGCAGACTTTTTTGCACAGTACTTATTGCCTTAACATAAAATGTCATAGGAAGTAACTTCCCAGCACTCCTTCGAATTCTACAAAGGAGTATGAAGCATTCATTCATACTCTTCTTCTGCACCCAATCCTGCCACCATTCTCCTGAAATTTCAACATCCACCTTCTCTTTTCCCAAATTCTCCAATTAACAAAAAACCTCGTAGTAAAAGATCTTTGCTAGAATTCAGACAAAATTTATTTGAAATAATGCGATAGAATGATGAAATCTGGGGAGAGACCAGCTGGAATCAAGTTTTCAAATTGTGTGAAACTCAAAGGCAATCTTTCTGTATTTGTATGTATTCATTTGTCAAATTTTGATCTTATTTGAAACACATACACACACACACACACACATTATATAATACATATAAGCCCAGTGTATATATATGTATGTATGTGTGTATGTACAATGAGAACTCTCAAACTACCTTGTACTTTGGCAGTTTCAAAGAAGATATTACTAAAAGGCCCTTCCTCAGTTTAGAGAGAGTATATAAAGGGAAAAACATTAGATATATAGTCTAGAACTACATCTGGGCATCCATTGTGATTTTCATCTTGGAGTCATAATTCTCAATTTTAATGTTAATCCTAATCAATCTATAGAAGCAGCAGTAGCTCTCTTTTATAGATGGAGTCCCTGGCTTATAGTGGGTGTCTTCTTTTGCATCCAGTCCAGTTGTTATTCTAGTGAAGATAAGATAAACCAGATTGAGTATCCAATTAGACAAGAAAACAGGGAATGATTGACAGTTTGGCCACAATTTCTGAATCTTAGCCCAAATATGTAGTGTTGAGCAATGTTGGGACCCACACTGATAGACCAGATGAAAGTATAGCACATGTTAGGGCCTGGGGTCCCATGGGATGTCAGAATCCAGGTATTGAGAGAGGCACTAGGAACAGGAATCGGGAATTCAAAAGAGCTCTAGATGCTGGTCATAACCCCTCCAGAGAGTCTGTGTAGGGTGGTTAGAGGGTAAACAAGAATAAGAGAAAGCAGAAAGAAATTGCTTGGTGTTATGCCAGTGGATTTCAAAGTGGGGATTCTGTCAGTGTGTCTTATTCAGAGTCTGGATTGGCATCTTTCCCTGAGCCGGGCCTGGGGTTTCTTATTGAGAAGTGTGGGGCTTGCTGGGACCAGATTCTGCTTGTTTGATTTTAGGAAGGTATGAAGCATGAACCAAGACAGCCCATTCTTATGGAAAAGTACCCTGGACAGACCAAATATGACACAATTGATGGTATTAGACAAGTGATGAGGAAGAGATGAGGCTGTTTCTAACTCTACACAGAGTACCTGGTCAGCTTCATAAAAGTTCAGTTCTGTGACAGTTTTCACTTGTAGGCCATGTACTTCTTATTCTTTAATGCTTAATTAGCAAATTGTGTTATAAAAATTAAATAATTTTTCTTTAATCATTATTTATTTTTTAGTTTTGGTTGACATACAATATTAGTTTCAGGTATTCACCCCTGTGATTTGACATCATGTAACTTACTAAATAATCATCCCGATAAGTCTCATACCCATCTGATACTATTCATAGTTATTAGAATATTATTGACTATATTCCCTATGTTGTATTTACATTCCTATGGCTATTCTGTAACAACCAATTTGTACTTCTTAATCCCTTCACCTTTTTCACCATCCCTTCAACACACTGAAGTTCGCCCTTTGAGGGTGTCACTTGTGGAGGTGCTTGTATGGAATTCAATACCTCAAAGTGGTCTGAAGTTGTTTGCTGAGTATACTGGCTCTGAGGCCTCCCAGGAGGTGCAGGCCAAAATCACCTGCCACCTGGCATGAGCTACAAAGTGATCTGCAGATGGCTGCTCCTTGTGCTGGGCTTGGAGTGACCCAGCAGAGGCTAAACTATGAACCAAAGCTGGCTGCCACTATTGCCGGGCCTGGGGTTTCTTAGTGAGAAGTATGGGACTTGCTGAGACCAGATTCTGCTTGTTTGATTTTAGAAAGGTATGAAGCATGAAGCAAGACAGCCCATTCTTATGGAAAAGGAACTGGAAACAGTGTGGGTGGTTCCACTGTTCACCAGAGCAGGGTGAACAGTGATGACCAGGTTGATGGAAACTCAGAAATGGTGCCCACCTTCTGGCTCTGTGAACAAAGGCTCAGAAAAGGAACAATGGCCTCTTTCGGTTCTTCTGTCTGGGAGAAAGCTGCCCCTTCAGCTCTTGCCCTGATGCCAGGCAATTCAGTTTCTCCTGGTATGTCCCTGGTGCCCTTTGAACTGGAACTCAGAGGAAGTGAGTCTGAGAAGTCCATATGTGGGCCTTTTAAAAGGAACTGCCTGGAACTCCAGCTCGGTCTCACTTAGCCACAACCCCCACTAGTTTTCACAGCCAGAATTTATGGGGTCTTTTCTTCCTGGCACTGGAAACCTGGGCTGGGGGGTCTGGTGTGGGACTGGAACCTCTTACCCCTCAGGGGGACCTCAGTAGCCAAGATATATCTTCCAATTTTTATCAGCCCATTCTGCATCTCTACTTCTCTTACCAATCTGGATGTGGCTTTGTTATATACTTAGCTGTAAAACTTCTGCTAGATTTCAGGTGGTTCTGAATGATGGTTGTTCTCTGTAGTTTAGTTTAATTTTGATGTAGTTGTGGGAGAATGTGAGTACCAAACTTACCTATGCTGACATTTTGACCAGAAGCTAACTAACTTTTTACTACTAAAATAATATTTAATATGTTCTTCCAGCTTGCCAAAACCTAGTTTATCTGAATGTAATGCAGTCCATCATAAGGATGCATTGGTAGGCTATGGAAGAAGAATTTAAGTGCAAGTATTCAGGGACTTATTTACAAGATGAATATTTTTTAATTTTAATTTTTAATTTTATTTTTCAATTACAGTTTGTATCCAATATTGTTTTGTATTCATTTCAAGTGTATAGAATAGTGGTTAAATAATCATTTATTAAGGTTAATCTCTTTTTGATTTGTGTTTGGTGATTAAAAAAAACAACTAACCACCAGGGGGCCTTGTGGAGATTCTCGTTTAGGTAAGTCAAAGATAATTAAATATTTATGTGTTTTTCTTGCAACTCTGAATTCCAAGGGCTGAAGTATTGGAAAGATGTTGAAGTGTTGGAAAGATGAGTGCCTCTAAGTACAATAGTGCCCTGTGACTTTTTTTTTGTTAGTTTAGGAAGCAGTTTATTGTTTTGCAACTGGGCATGTATGGAGCTTGAATCCATAAATGGAGTAGAGAAATCTTATTTGTTGGTGTGGTTCTTGGGAATTAATAACTTGAGTTTGTGGTTCCAAATAATGCCAGTATTTGCAGACATAGTGGACAGACCATTAGTGGGGGTGTTTTTTGTTACCAAGACACAATAATTGGTGGGAGATATGGTGTCAGTTTTTATATCACTTTTGTCTGTTTTGCAGATACAGTACCTATTATTCTGGCATACCACAAGCTGATTGTGCTCCTTGCTTTTTTTATGGATTAAGTTGTTCCTGAACCAAAATTTTCCCTTGGATACTTCAATTAGTATGCAGTCAGTATGCTCTCTTTGATCTTCTAAATAGACAAATAATTAAAACTCTTCACTTGGGAGTCCCAGGCAGAAACTGCTACTGTGACACCTGCTAGGTCATTGCATGCTTTGTAGTATCATGCTGGGTGTCACTTGACTATGTATGTAGATTCTACCTTTATTTTTCTCTATCTGGACAGATCTAGAAGGATATGACTAATTCACCTACCCTGGTTCATATTCTTTTTTTTTTAAAGATTTTATTTATTTATTTTTAGAGAGGGAAGGGAGGGAGAGAGAGAGAGAGAGAGACAGAGAGAAACATCAATGTGCGGTTGCTGGGGGACATGGCCTGCAACCTAGGCATGTGCCCTGACTGGGAATCGAACCTGCGATGCCTGGTTCGCAGCCCGCGCTCAATCCACTGAGCTACACCAGCCAGGGCCTGGTTCATATTCTTAAAGTGTCGATGTTTTATTACAGGGGTGGGCAAAAGTAGATTTAAGTACCAGCCATCATTTTCTAGAAGATAAACCATAAGTAAGGATATGAAATAATGACAGTAATAATAAGAAGACAAATAATACAAATAAATAGTACAATCATTAATAAATAATAATACAGGAGTCAACTCTGTTTCACATATTTACAAGGGAAAAACTTCTTTTGCCGACACCTGTATTTGGCCTTTCTCCTACTCTTCATGAAGAGTCAGTACCAGAAGGATACTATCAAAGAGCTTGGCAGAGCCTACATCTCACACACAAATAGAAAAGTAAAGTGACCATTGGGCCATCATCTGGATTTATAAAATATGATTGCATTGGTTTAAACTGACTTTTATAGGTCTTTGTGCTTTTTTTGAGATTTAACCAAGTTTAAGTCCTTCTGCTAACCCAGTTCTCTCCTGGTTATCAGCATATCTGAACATTAAAAGTGACATTTGTTCACTCTAATAAAGCAGAAAAAAAGTGTTGAGATAGCACTGTATATGTTGTGAACTTATGATCCACTCTTTTGTTTATGTATTTGTGCTATTTAGGTTTGAGGAAGGACTCCTGGGAGAAATATTTAACACATCATTTTTTGATTATGATATGATGTTGGTTGGATGCAAGTAAGATGTGCTTTCTTAATTCTTCTAGTTGTAAAATCTATCAAGTCCAAGTGGATCAATTGTTGAAACATTTAATGGCATAATGCTTAGTACTTAAGGTAGTGGAGTTAGGTCCATAATGAACAGGGAGTTGTTTTCTTCTCTTTTTGTTACTTCCAGACCCTAAACAGGTTTTCTACAGTTGCCACTCAGAGAAAGACAGGTACCATATGATTTCACTCATATGTGGAATCTAATGAACAAACTGAACTAACAAGCAAAACAGAGAGACTCCTAGATGGAGAGCAGATGACAGCTAGTGGTGGGGAGGTTAGAGGGAGGAAGGATTAAGCAAAAAGGAAATAGGACTCATGGACATGGACAACAGTGTGGCGATTGCTAGGGGAAGGGAGGGCTGAGGAGAATAAATGGTAATGAAAAAAATACAGTAAAGACTAAATTTTTAAAAAATAGGGAAAATTTAAGCCTGCTGAAAAGATTAAGTTAGGAAATAGGTATTTTAGACAATTCAGGAATGTTTTAGAATTTGTGATATTGGTACATAGAGAAGCCACTACCACACTTATTACCCTCCAGGTATAATCTGGCTGTTGGCTCTGTGAATATTTATACTCTCAGGACCTGTCACAAGTACACCTGAATAATTGATTTCTTTGGTTCTAAAAGTGTTTTCCAATATCACATTGTGGAGATAAAAAGGAAAGCCTATAGCAAGATTCTTGACCTCAGTAATGTGTGAAACTGTATTTTGGTTGTTCTCCAGTAATCTCGTGATCCAGATGGTCAGGAAGGGAAAAGATTATTGCTAGTGAAGAGAGCCAGGAAAGTTTCATGCAGGTGGCAAGAATGTGGATAGCTAACATAATTTTCCAAACTATCTGGCTATTCGTTTTGTAATACTTTTTGAATATTAGAGTAAGAGTGGATAGAGCAAATAGACAGTGGAAATGTATTGTTAAACTCATTAATTCATTTAACGATCATCTATTGAAAGCCCATTGTGTATTAAGTATTGTTTATAGAATATTTTTCTCACTAAATCATGCTCCTGTCATACCACCTATAACTGCAGGACCAGCTGTTACATTTGAATTAGTTTGGGCCTCCCAATCAGATAATGAAGTAGTTATTTATGTAAATATTAATATCCACTAATAAAATATGGAATATCACATATAGTTGCTCATAAAAGAAAGTATTTCAGTGTTAGAAATTTGCATGTAATACATGTTTTAGGATTTTGCTTAAATAAAGTCTTTGATGGAATGACTCTAGCAGTGACAAAAGCAACAGCGGGTTTGTATAAGGCACTGTGATGGGTGCTGGGGGCCTCGTTTTGTATCTGTTTTCTGCTCAAGGTCTGGTGGAGAATAGACTCCCCCCCCAGTTTTCATAGTCTCTTTAAGGCATTCCTAGGTCCCCTGCACCAGAGATTCTGTTACTGGCCTGTCATCAGTAGAGAGCTCCTGGGGTGCACATGGCAGCTTGGACCTGTCCAGTGTGTGTTAGAGGTTCCTGCTGCTTTGAGGTTGGGGCAGGCTGGGAAGGGACTAGCTGTCCTTCAGCCCTTAACTCTAAAAGCCAATTTAAAAGATATTACCTTAAATTACTTTATATCTGCTTCACAGGACTGTTAAATACTATTTTCTTCCTGTTACCTCCTGCTTAATAAACTGTTAATACAGTATTTTGACATCATTGTAAGTAAAAGGATTAGGGGAAAACATTAGTATGGATTTAAAAAATCAGTAGGCCACTTTCACTAATTCATGATTTATTTACTGTTCCCTTTTTTTGTTTTTTAAATAGAACAAATGACAAGTGTGTATCTTCATTTGGGCCAAGAAATAGATACTTTTATGGAACTGACACTGTAACATTTAAAGAGAAAAATCTTTTTTGAAGTCATTTCCCTGAAAAATTAAAAAAAAAAAAAGAGGGTACAAGACTTGTTAAATTGGGGGCAGGCTCAGAAAACAGCTGGGATGAGAGTGCTTTACATTGTGAGAAACCAGACATGTGGTTGCTTTTGCATGTTAAAATTTTTCTCCTTTGACATTCTCATTATAATCAACTATTAGGTATTGAGTCTATAAATAGTATTTATATTGGAGACAGACCAGATAACCAAGTAAAGGAGAATTCAGAATTATTATTTTTGGACAAAGAGGTACAACAGCACGACAAACGGACTTTCCTTACTTGTAATCAAAGTCAGATTTAAGGCAACTCCACAGTTTCCTCAGAGCGGTAGCTATCTGGGGGAAGCCTGTGGACTTAGGCAGTCACTATAGCAACATACTGCCTGGGACTTTTAGGTCACCAGTGAGTGGGCCAGTGATCATTTTCTGGGTTGACCAAGTGGAAGTTTTCAGTGTACCCCTGCCACTCTAAAATCAAGATTATGTTTTTATTTATTTTTTAGGCTTCTGTGTGCTAGATATTTACTTAACTCTTCCTGGAAATTAATAATATGTGATTTATGCCCTCCTAGAATTTAGGGCTGTAGGAAACAAAATCAGTAACAGCATGTTTTATTTTTACTAATTTACTTAAAAAGTTATAGATTTTTATTAAACTTAAACTCTAGGAATACCCTTGACTGGTCATGTTGCCCAGTAGGTTAGAGCATCGTCCCATACCCCAAAACAAAAACAAAAAACAGTTGGGATTTGATCCCAGACCGGGGCACATATGGGAGGCAACCCATGGATGTTTCTCTCTCACATCTGCATTTCTATGTTTCTCTCTCTCCTTCTTTCTCTCCCTCCCACCATCCTTTCTTCTCTCTCTAAAATCAATAAACATATCCTCAGGTGAGGATTTAAAAAAAAACAAACTAGCCATTTTCAGTCTTACTATTTTCCATCACTGAATTCCTGACCACTTTGTACTTTTAACCATTTCTTACATTTCCTTAAAGATCACAAATATCTCGCTACTTGATCTTTTTTTTTTCAGTTTTGGATATCATCTTTTTACTGCATACTCTTATCATACTATGTCTTGAATTCATGCTATCATATATGCCACTTTCCCTTATTCTCTCAAAAGAGCTAAATCTTAATTTTGGCAAAATCAGTATTAGTGTTTATATTACAATTACTTTGTACATGTTATAATTCAGCTATTTCATTTATTTTATTATTATACATAACTTTATTTTCCCAGGAGTTAATAATTGCCTTTGTATTTTCTTAAAAACAAAAGATTACAAATATCCTCTCATTACATTCAGACACATCAGGATATTGACCAGTTCTATTTTTTTCCTGGAGAGACATTTCCTGGACCCACTAATTTAATTGCTTCAGTTTAAATAAGATCCTCT
>PVIA01001880.1:70381-243077 GCA_004024845.1 Tonatia bakeri
AATATGTATCTATGTTGTCCTGAGAATTCCATTTGCTTCTTTTCTATATTGGATCTCCTAGTTCTAGACTCTGTATCCTCTTCTCTTGGCTTATTCCCATGTTGTGTTAGAGTTCATCATCCAATAGATTCCAAGAAAAGGAAACATGCAGGCAAGGTTGGCTGGCCCACTCACTCCCTCCCTCCCTCCCTCCCTCCCTCCCTCTCTCCCTCCATCCGTTTCTTCCTTCCTTTTATTAAATAGTTTGGGAGGCATTGAGTTAGAAATCTGGGGTTAATGTTGTTTGTTTTACTTTTGATTATGTTTCTATTTATATCTTCTCTTATTCTCTCAGCTTCAAGAGTACCTGCTGCCTCAATTCCTATATCCCAAACTGACTTACCTCTTGGCTTCTTTCTCTGTAGTCATGTTAATATTGCCTTCCATCACCCAAAATTTTGTTGACATTTTTTTGAGGCTCACCAACAGAGATCTTCGGTGGCAGTAGATAGCTGCCAGAATGATGATAGAGTGCTTCCTTTACCAAAAGTACAAAAATATGTTATTATGCACTCCAGTTAAAATCCATATACTTACTGTTGTCAAAACTGGGTTGTGTTATAACATTGATAGAGTTATTTTGGAAGAAATTAAAACTTTTAACTTTTAAAAAAGTTATCCTTATTCTAAGGCCATTAATGTGTTTATCAGATTAATCTGAGTCTCCTAGGTAATCCTTTGATTTCTGTTTTGGTAACTGAATGAAACCCAACGTGAAGTAATTTAGGGATAGCATTTCAAACCAGCTTAGTTTACTGTAAACCTAGCAGTTCTGAAGAGGAAAAAAAAATCCTAGATGAGAGTTTAAAATTGTTAAATGGAAAATATTCTTTCTCTTTCTTAATAAATTCTGTTGATGTGGCTTTTGATTTGTTTTCCTCACTTGTCTTTGTTGTAGGCTTTTTCCAGACTTCCTAGACTGGTCTCACAGAATGCTTTCAATATTGTGTGTGAAGGAAGGGGATGGGGTGCGCCTAGAGAACAGGGACATGGAAGGGAAGGCTCAAAGCTGAAATGAAAACCAATTGATATTATTTGTCTCCTTAGTATTGTAACTAAACATTCTGATTTTAGTTAATAATTCATATTAAACATAAGGTAAAAACATGAATGTGGATAAATTCCTCTTTCACAATTGCCATTTGGGACCATGCATGTTTTTAAAGAATAGGCTACTGTAACTCCTATTTATTTATTTTTGGTTTATTCTTTTAAAGTTTCTGAATACTTGATCCTTTCCCCATGCCACAGCAATATAGGATCAGGTAGTTTTCTAAAGCAGTGCTGGTCAACTTATAATGTAAACAGGTCACCTGGGGATTTTGTTAAAATGCCGATTCTGGGGTGGGGCCTGAGAGTCTGTTTTTCTGAGTTTCCAAAATGCTGATGCTAGTGGTCATTTGACTGCACTGACCAGCAGAGGTCTAAAATATTGTGGATATGGGAGGAATACAGAATCTGTTACACTTCTAGAAAGCGGTCAGTGGGAGACTTTGCACTGTATTTATGGCTTCTTAAGATTTAATTTTTTCATTATTTGCAATATTCTGTTTAGAAGTGATTCCAGTACTCTATTTTTATTTATTAATGTGAGTCATATTTTAAGTATATAAACTATATTCCCCTAGTGTCTTTAAAGAAAAAAATATTGTACTTGATATGTGCTTAACTTCAATTTGTAGCACTCAAACATCTCTTACCTATAGCTGTTAGCCATTGAGATTCTGTTGTGTATACTGTGTTGTGCTTATAAAAACATAAACCCATAGAATATAAACACACTTATAAGTAGTTTATTGTAATGTATATGCCTGTACAGTTAGATATTAGCAATGAAAAAAGGTTAATGCTTATTTTTAACATTTGTCTTCTAAATAGCTCAGTCACTAAAAGAATTTGCAAGACTACTCATCACAGTAGAAGAAGAAAGGAGAAGACTGGTAAGCCTGTCACTCATTTCTTAATAATGCTTTGTTTAGATAAAAATAAAATCGGACCTTCTGAAGTAGTCTTAGCCATATCAGACCTTATAATCTGATGCATGTACTAAATGTTAGTAAAAAATTGTATGATTGTCAAATATTGCAAACAAGATAAGCATTGCTACATATTTCATTTGTGGATGCAAATTACATTCATTTTGCTTTCTAGTTAATTTTTGTGAGAGTTAAAAATATTGAACAAACTGCCATTGAGAAACTCATTCTAACTGAGCAAACTCCTAAATAACCTTACTATTATAATAAAAACATATTACAAATGTTAAAGGCAGATCATGGAGGGAGCAACCAACTTTACCAAGGTGTTAGCAGGGGCTCCTTTGAAAAGGCCACATTTGAATTGGGTATTGAAGACTGGATGGATTTGCTGGGCTGGGAAAAAAGGGCAAAGCACTTTAGGTTGATGAATTAATTTTTGTGACAGTATCAGTGCTTGGTTATTAGCAGTACGTTTATCCATTCACAAGTATAATTTTATACCCATTGTGTTCAAATTCCTGTGAAGGCCCCTGTCTATGACCGAGTTTTCCCATATGTACCTGGAAAAAATATCTTGATGTGCCCCCCAAGTTATTGTAAAGCATTTGTAGTAGCACCTGGCACATAATAAATGTTAATTATTTATTAACATTTATTATCACTTGGTGATGAAGATGCTGATAGTCAGTTACAGTGAAGGTTACACACTTCCTTAAGACATCATCTTTGCTTTCACTGTACTTCACCATCCTGTCAGAGGATTAAATGGACACATAGAGAAACATAAGTGTGGACCAGATGTGCTAGAAATGGAGCACAGTTTGGCATCATTTTGCTAAATGGAGAAGGGAGAGCAATTTGAGGAAGATATTTTTAAAGTGGCCTTGACTTATAGGAAAGTTTGCCTGAGCCACGGAGGAATCACAGGACAAGGATGTGGCAATCAAATAAATGAGTCTGAGTAGAGGCTACAAGGTAGGAGAAAGTGCTGTATATATCTGTAGGATAAGGAAGATAGTTCTTAGAAGATATTAGTAGGAGATTGGTAGTTTTGGCCATATGCGGGGTTTAAGAGCTGGGCTAAGAGCTTTTGGTGTTTGTTACAGGCTGTAGAATAATTGCTAGAAGTTTTTGAATAGAAAATGAAAAGGTAATTTAGGAGCAATTGATTTGGTGGCCATTTGACAAAGAGGTAAGCTGTGGAAGAAATATTGGGAGAGGCGGTAACCATATTTTTTAGGAAACATCAGCCTACCCTGGGTCTGGTTCCATTATCAGAGAGTGAGCCGTACTACATGATCTGTACTGGACACATATGAGCCATTATGGGAGACTCACTGATCCCTTCTGGGGATGTCAGAGAAAGATTTTCTGTGGAGGTGACTTTGATTGGAGTCTTGAGGCTAAATAGGACACTTTTAAGTGCTTTATACATAATGCTCACTCCAGCTTTCTGAGGTTACACAATTGAAGTCCAAGTTCCATGGGGAGATGTGGGTAGTATGTGTATTTAGGGCTCAGAAGAGGAGATGCTGACAGAAACAAGAAAAGAATGGTTAGAGATATGTGTAAATAAAGAGCTGGAAATAGCATGGAAGCCAGGGGAATATATAGTTCTGGGTTGAGGGGAGGGTGTGATTCAAATTCCGTGCAACTAATTCAGAAGAGTGATAAACCAGCTAACATGAACTATAATTTTAGAAAAAGGTATTAGTATGAAGAATATGGGAAAATACATTGTAGCATGCAGGGGAAAGGGAGCCAAAGGGTTGTTCTTATAGCACTGAGGAGACCTATAGGCACCAGGGGAAATGCTTTTCCTCTGAGCTGGGAGAAAAGGAGGAATGGGCTGGTTTCAATATAGAACTTTGCACTGTTGGTTGGGCAGGGGGGTAATAGTGTTACGAAGGAGTGGTCCTTTGCTGTGAGAGGAGTTTGTAGAAATAGTTTAGAACATTTGGGGACATGTATACAAGAAACTTTTCCGATATACAAGAAAAAAGGGACTACTGGTCAATAGTAGTCACTGAAGTTGGACATTATAAATATGTCAAGTAAAGACAAATTGTCATGCTCTCTCATAGATTTGTCTAGCAATGCACAGAACCTTGGACTGTGAGCAGTAAGAGTAGTTAGGAGGTCAGATTAAAGTTGGTGGTTGGCAGACAAAGACATGGTGCTGGATTATAGGGACATGGATTTGTGTGATAGGACAATCGGTCCTGATTGAATATAAGGATAGCTGAGATAGGAGGGTACTGAGAACCTTAGAAAGCAGAAAGGGCAAGCATGGGGAGTTGTCTCATATATTCAAGGTTCACTAGAGCCAGAAGAGATTGTAAGAGAGGGCATGGGCATTGTGATCAGAAGTGAAATTTGAATACTGAAGTTGGCAATGGCACTAGTCCAGATAATGAAGTTAAGATGTGGCTGAGCAGGAAGGCAGGCCTCAGGAATCAAGAAGGCAGAGCTCAGAAGTTTGGATGTTTTAAGAGCAGGATCTTGAGACATCCAATATGATGACAGGATAGAAGACCATGGCCAAGGATAAGAAATGGGTGAGGAATGGGATAGTGTCTTTTTTTTTTAATTTTATTTTTAATCATTGTTCAAGTACAGTTTTCTCCCCTTTACTCCCAGTCCAGCCCACCCATCCCTCCCTCCCAACTTCCCTCCCATTACCACCCTCCCCCTAGTTTTTGTCCATGTGTCTTTTAACTTTGTTCCTGTAAACTCTTCCCCTTTTCCTCTGAAACTCCCCCTCTTCTCTCTCCTCTGGTCACTTTCTTCCTGTCCTCTATTTCAGTGTCTTTGACTGTATTTTGCTTGTTTCTTTGTTTTGTTGTTTAGGTTCCTGTTAAAGGTGAGATCATACGGTATTTATCTTTCATTGCCTGGCTTATTTCACTTAGCATAATGCTTTCCAGTTGCATCCATGCTGTTGCAAAGGGTAGGAGCTCCTTCTTTCTTTCTGCTGCATAGAATTCCATTGTGTAAATGTACCATAGTTTTTTGATCCATTCATTTACTGATGGGCACTTAGGTTGCTTCCAGCACTTAGCTATTGTAAATTGTGCTGCTATGAACATGGGGGTGCAAAGGTTCTTTTGGATTGGTGTTTTAGGATTCTTAGGATATAGTCCCCACAGTGGAGTTGCTGGGTCAAAAGGTAGATCCATTTTTAATTTTCTGAGGAAGTTCCATACTGTTTTCCTTAGTGGTTGTACCAGTCTGCAGTCCCACCAACAATGCACTAGGGTCCCCTTTTCTCCACAACCTCTCCAACACTTGTTTGTTGCTTTGCTTATGATGGCCATTCTGGCCATTCTGACTGGTGTGAAGTGGTACCTTATTGTGGTTTTAATCTGCATCTCTCTGATAGCTAGTGATATTAAACATCGTTTCATGTGATTTTGGATCTTCTGTATGTCTTCCTTGGAGAAGTGTCTGTTAAAGTCCTTTGCCCATGTTTTAATTGGGTTGCTTGTCTTCTTAGAGTGGAGTCATGTAAGTTCTTTATATATTTTGGAGATTAAGCCCTTGTCTGAGGTATCCATGGCAAATATGTTTTCCCAGACAGTTGATTCTCTTTTTATTTTAATACTGTTTTCTTTAGCTGTGCAGAAGCTTTTTATTTTGATGAGGTCCCATTTGTTTATTCTTTCCTTTATGTCTCTTGCTCTAGGGGACATGTCAGTAAAAAAGTTTTTGCATGATATATCTGAGATTTTCCTACCTATGTTCTCCTCTATTACTTTAATGGTGTCACGGTTTATATTTAAGTCTTTTATCCATCTTGAATTTATTTTTGCGTAAGGTGTAAGTTGGTGTTCTAGTTTCATTTTTTGGCACTTAGCTGTCCAGTTCTCCCAGCACCATTTGTTGAAGAGGCTATTTTTACTCCGTTTTGCTGCCTCCTTATTCAAATATCAATTGACTGTAGAGACTTGGGTTTATTTCTGGGCTCTCTGTTCTGTTCCATTGGTCCATGTGCCTGTTTTTATGCCAGTACCAGGCTGTTTTGATTACAGTGGCCTTGTAGTATAGTTTAGTGTCAGATATTGTGATCCCTCCTACTTTACTCTTCTTTCTCAAAATTGCAGTAGATATTCGAGGTCATTTATGATTCCATATAAATTTTTGAAGTGTTTGTTCTATGTCTGTGAAATAAGCCATTGGTACTTTAATAGGTATCGGGTTGAATGTATAAATTACTCTGGGTAGTGTGGACATTTTAATGAAATTTCTTCCAACCCATGAACATGGTATATGTTTCCATTTGTTTGTGTCTTCCTTGATTTCCTTCCTCAGTGGTATATAGTTTTCTGAATACAGGTCTTTTACCTCTTTGGTTAGATTTATTCCTACGTATTTTATTTTTCTTTTTGCTATTTCAAATGGGATTTTTTCCTTGATTTTTGCTTCTGCTATTTCATTGGTGGTGTACAGAAATGCCTTTCATTTCTGGATATTGACTTAGTATCCCTCTATTTTGCCAAATTCGTTTATTAAGTCAAGCAGTTTTTTGGTAGAGTCTATAGGATTTTCTACGTACACTATCATGTCATCTGCAAACAATGACAGTTTTGTTTCCTCCTTTCCAATTTGGATTCCTTTTATGTTCTTTTCTTGTCTCATTGCTGTGGCTAAAACTTCCAATACTATATTGAATAAAAGTGGTGAAAGTGGACAACCTTGTCTTGTTCCTGTTCTTAGTGGAAAAGATTTTAGTTTTTGCCCATTGAGTATGATGCTGGCTGTAGGTCTCTCATATATAGCCTTTATTATGTTGAGGAATGTTCCCTCTATTCCCACTTTGCTGAGTGTTTTTATCATAAATGGGTGCTGTAGCTTATCAAATGCTTTTTCCACATCTATTGATATGGTTATGTGATTTTTGTCTTTGCTTTTGTTTATGTGATGTATTACATTTACTGATTTGTGAATATTGAACCATCCTTGCATCCCTGGGATGAAATCCACTTGGTCATGGTGGATGATCTTTTTAATGTATTGTTGGATGTGGTTTGCCAGTATTTTGTTGAGGATTTTAGCGTCAATGTTCATCAGAGATATTGGCCTGAAGTTTTCTTTCTTTCTTGTGTCTTTCTCTAGTTTTGGAGTTAGGATGATGTTGGCCTCATAAAAAGAGTTTGGGAGTCTCCCATCTTATTGGATTTTTTTGAATAGTCTGTGAAAGATTGGGGTTAGCTCTTCCTTAAATGCTTTGTAGAATTCTCCTGTGAAACTGTCTGGCCCAGGGCTTTTGTGTGCAGGGAGTTTTTTAATGACTGCTTCAATTTCTTTTGCTGTTATTGGTTTGTTCAGATTTTCTGCTTCTTTTTTATTGAGTTTTGGAAGATTATATTTTTCTAGAAATTTGTCCATTTCATCTAGGTTTTCAAATTTCTTGACATAAAGTTCTTCGTATTAATTTCTTATAATTCTTTGTATTTCTGTGGTATCAGTTGTAATCTCTCTTCTTTCATTTCTGATTGTGTTTATTTGGGTCTTCTCTCTTTTTTTCTTGATGAGTCTGCTTAACGGCTTGTCAATTTTGTTTATCTTTTCAAAGAACCAGCTCCTGGATTCATTGATCCTTAGAATTGTGCTTTTAGTCTCTATGTCATTTAGTTCTGCTCTGATCTTGGTTATTTGCTTCCTTCTACTTGCTCTGGGCTGTCTTTGTTGTTGTTCCTCTAGTTCTTGTAGACATAGGGTCAGGTTGTTTGTTTGAAATATTTCTATCTTTTTTAGGTATGCCTGTATCACTATGAACTTCCCTCTCAATACTGCCTTCACTGTGTCCCATAAGTTTTGGGTTGTTGTGAGTTCATTTTCATTTGTTTCTAGAAACCTTTTGATTTCATCCCTAATTTCATCCTTGACCCATTCATTGTTTAATAGCATGCTATTTAATCTCCATGATTTTGAGTGTTTTGAGTTTTTTTCCTTGGGGTTGGTTTCTAGTTTCAGTCCCTTGTGATCCGAGAAAATGCTTGGTATGATTTCGATTTTCTTGACCTTGTTGAGACTTGTTTTGTGTCCTATCATGTGGTCTATCTTTGAAAATGTTCTGTGTACATTTGAAAAGAATGTGTATTTAGCTTCTTTGGGATGGAGGGCTCTGAATATATCCGTTAAGTCCATTTCATTTAGGGTATTGTCCAATACCATGATATCTTTGTTGATATTTTGTTTGGAAGATCTGTCCATTTTTGACAGTGGGGTGTTAAAATCCCCCACTATAATTGTGTTGCTGTCAATATCTTTCTTAAAGTCCTCTAGGATTTTCATTATGTATTTGGGTGCTCCTATGTTGGGTGCATATATATTTACAATATTGATGTCTTCTTGGTGGATTCTTCCCTTGAGTATTATAAAGTGACCTTCTGGGTCTCTCTTTATGGCCCTTTTTTGGAAGTCTATTTTGTCTGAAATGAGTATCGCTACCCCGGGGTTTTTTTCCTGTCCATTTACTTGGAAAATTTGTTTCCATCCTTTCACTTTCAGCCTGTGCAGGTCTTTTATCCTGACATGGGTCTCTTGTAGGCAGCATATGTGTGGGTCATGTTTTCTTATCCATTCAGCTATTCTATGTCTTTTGATTCGAGCATTTAATCCATTTACATTTAAGGTTATTATTGATAGGTACTTATTCATTGCCATTTATGCACGTGAATTCTTCTCTCTCTTTCTCTTTTCCTTCCTTTCCTTAAATCAGACCCTTTGGCATCTCTTGCAGAGCTGGTTTAGTGGAGGTATATTCTTTTAGACTTCTTTTGCCTGGGAAGCTTCTTATTTGGCCTTTTATCTTGATTGAGAGCCTTGCTGGGTAAAGTAGCCTTGGTTGCAGGCCGCTGGTTCTCATTACTTGGAATATTTCTTGCCATTCCCTTCTGGCTTGAAGTGTTTCCTTTGAGAAATCAGCTGTTATCCTTATTGGGGCTCCCTTGTATGTTACTTCCTTTTTCTCCCTTGCTGCCTTTAATATTCTCTCTTTGTCTTGAAATTTTGCCATTTTCATTATGATGTGTCCTGAGGTGGGCCTCTTTGGCTTCCTCTTGATTGGAACTCTTTGGGTTTCCTGGATTTATGTGACTTTTTCTCTCATCAAATTAGGGAAGTTTTCCATCATTACTTTTTCAAGTAGGTTTTCTATCCCTTGCTCATCTTCTTCTCCTTATGATATCCCTATTATACGTATATTATTACATTTCATATGTTTTTTTCTACTTTGTCCTCCAATTTGCTGATCTGATCTTCTGCTTCATCGATCCTGCTTTTCATTCCTTCTACTGTGTTCTTCAGTTCAGAAATTGTATTCTTCATTTCCTCTTGGCCTTTGTTGATAGTTTCTATTTCCTTTTTCATATTGATGTAGTTTGCAGTGAGATCGTTGTAGGTTCCCTGTAGTTTCTGGAAGCTCTTTGTGAGGTCATTGAGCTTCCTTATAATCATTGTTTTGAACTCAATATCTGATAGTTGAGTTGCCTCTGTTTCATTTAGCATTCCTTCTGAGGCTTCCTCCTTTCCCTTCGTTTGCGGATTGTTTCTTTGTCTTCTCATTGTTCCTGAGACTCTTCATGTTAACCTCTGTTTCTTAACTTGATCTGTTCTAGTTCCTTGTGTTTATGGTGTGAACTTCTGTGGTAGAATACCTGTGGGATTCAGTGGTGTAGTCTCTTTTGAGTATCCTGGTGTTCACAGCTTCCCCCTACTCTTTTTTGCGATCAGTTGGAGGAGTAAGGCAAAATGGGTTAAGGCAGCAAGCCAGTATTCTATGATATTTATAGTAGCAGCCAGTAGATAAGAGATGGGAGATCCTTTGGCTATGTATAGTGTTAACCGTGATCTTCTACCCCACTATCCACGTTTTAGAAAGTATAGAAAGAAGATAAGACTCTTATTGGGGAGGAAAGGGTTGTTAGTTGGATCTAGAAAGTTGTGAGGCTGTGGGAGGTCAGATTCTGCGGTAAGGTGGGAATAAAGAATAGTAAATAGGAGTAGTGTGTAAAAGAATAGAGATAACCCCTACATTAATAGAGTTTAGGAAATTGCGAAGTGAGCTGAGATCTGTGAGGGGTGTTAAGTTGTATTTACAAGTGTATGGAATAAGTCTTATTTACACTAATATTGAAGCAACAATCTTGCAGCAGATTCTATGAGATCTAGATAACAAGAATAAGAAGTGTAGAATCTTGAGTGGTGTACTAATAGAACTCAAGTGAGGGACAGTAAATTATCAACACACTGTGAATGAGATAACACGGGGAACCTATCAAATGACAGTATAACCAGCCAAGCAAAGAAGATTATACAGAAAGAAAAAAAATACCAAAATACTATTAAAGTAAAAAAATAAAAAATGTCAGAAAAGAGAGAAAAAGATAATATAAATTTGCAGTAATTTGCAGGCAAAAAAAAGCAGAAGATGGATTGCAGGAGAGATAGATTTGGAGTGGAAGTAATAGCTTTAGGATGGATGGAAGATAAACATAAGGATTTGAGAGATATAAAAATAATGAGTTAAAAAATGAAAAGTTGCTTAATGAACAAAAAACAAGATAAAATCAAACAATCAAACAACAACAGTGGGATAAGGGGAAAAAAAGAAAGAAAGAAAGAAGAAAACACACATACACACACAAACAAAAAACAAAACAAAAAACAAAAACAAAAAACAACCTGTTGGTTTCTAACTAGCCAAACCAGTTTTTCTGCTTCTGCCAGCTTCAAGCAGACTGAGGGGTGGTTAGAATGCTTTTCACCCTTCTCAGTCAGAACTCAGTCAGTCTCTCAGGTACTGTCCCCAGGGCTAGCCACCCTCTTTCCTCAGGTTGCATGCTCCGGAGATGGCAAGGGGTCATGCCCCTCCCCCAACTTCACCACCACAGGCTCTTCCTTCGCGGGAAGCACCCGCCCCTTCTCCGGGTTCACGGTGCACCCTTCTAGAGTTGGGAAGGGTCGCGCACATCCCTTTGCCACCACCATGGGCCCCAGGAACCCGTGAAGCGCTGTGTCTTTTCAGGGTTCACTGTTTGAGAATCAGGTATTGTGGCGGGGCACTCGCCCACACGAGATCACCCCAGCTCCAGAAGCTCTTCCCTTGTTCACTGCCCTGGGGTCTCAGTCTCCCCCCAAACTACACAGTCACCGGGTTGGGGGCGCGGGCGCGCATGGCAAGGCCTCCTTTGGTCTGGTAGACTGGGGTACACACTGTCCCCCGGGAAGTCCGCAGGTGCCCACAACTCCTGCTCTTCTGTCTCTCCTTCCTCACTCTCCACTCTGCCAGATGGTGTCTTATAAGCAATGGAGATGGACGTTAGAGCACTAACTCTTAGTGTTTCAAAGATCATCATTTTTGTTTTCAGCCATGTTTCTCATGTTGGGGCAAGAAGGAAATTCTGTGTTTACGAGTTAAGTCATATTGAGGGTTTTGTTTTGCTTGTTTTTCCTGTTGTTTCAGAGAAGGTCTGAAATAAGGAATGCAAAATAATGAGAAAAATCTTTACAGATGAAAGCCTAATAGATTGCATATCCACAAAAATTCTGTAAAAGTAGTCCGTAAACACACAAACCTAAATATTTGAGTGAATTGATCAATACTTCCAGTTATATGATGTTACTACAAGTGAAGGAATAGCTGGTAGCAGATTTTATATAAAGATGTGCTGAAGAGTTAGTACTTCATTTTGGAAGTAGTGACACCGAAAAAGACACCAGCGTTCGGGCTGCCTGTCGCTACCAAACCCAGTAAACAGAGACAGCGATTGAATCTTTATGGGCACTTTATTCAGATGGCTGGCAGTTTGAGAAGATGGAGGGTTCTTACCCTGACAGACCATCTTGTCTTTTCTTTCCAGGCCAAGGTTTTTATAGCAGGGAATAAACAAGGTGTGGTGAGGGGTTTTGAAATTCAGGGAGGAGTTAATTGGATCAAAAAAACAACTCCAGCATTCTTGCCCTGGGCAGTCTTTAGCTGTGCTCCAAGTGGTGGTCTTGAGCTGTGTCCTGGATGGTGGTCTTAAGCTGTGCTCCAGGTGGTAGTCTTTAGCTGTGTCCTGGGTGGTGGTCATCTCACCCTGTACTCACCCTGGAGTACAATGACTCAGACCCCATCTTGAATTGCTTGCAGTCCTGAGGAACAAAGGTGGAACTGCTTATGGTCTGGAGTCAGGGTGGGTCATACCTTCAGTTCCTGAAACAAAAGCCTTTATATGCAATGATTACTAGCTTATTAGTTATTACTTAAACTAAAATTTTCCAACTCTTAAGTCCCCTATCAGTAGAATATTTTAAGTCTATATACTAGGAAAGTGTAAAGGAGTTCTGTAATTGATTATAAAGCCATTTAATCATTTTTTTTTCAGTGATAAATCATAACTTATATTGTTGAATCTGACCAAAACCTATGTATGTCAGAGCAGTGACTAAAGAGAAATGAAAGCTCAAGGAGCTCCAATGATTTATCGTTATTGGTAAGATGGATATATATCATCAGGGTAACAGAAAGGCTATTTGCAGAAAAAGACCCCAAAGAAGCATTGACTTTTTTAAAAAAATGGAACCTCCTTTTAGCTTCTTATTAACTTTGAGTTTTAAAAAAAATTCTACTAAGACCAACTGAAAATGCATGTTTTTAATGCAACAAAAAAGTGGTAGGAAATATTTTTTCAGTTACTAACAAATAGTTAGACACCAACAGAACCACTTAAGGAAGCATGCGATGATCCTTTGAGGCTTTCTGGAAGACATCTGGGTCACCTCTTGTTATTTGTATCAATATACTGAGTTTGACTCTCTGGTCTC
Organism: Tonatia bakeri; assembly: GCA_004024845.1. Taxonomy (NCBI): domain Eukaryota; kingdom Metazoa; phylum Chordata; class Mammalia; order Chiroptera; family Phyllostomidae; genus Tonatia; species Tonatia bakeri. The sequence goes on from PVIA01001880.1 coordinate 83,212, forward strand.
CAGGCCTTTGAACTTCCCATTTCCTCTCCCTGAATTCCTGGGACCACACTCTTCCCCTCGCTCCTCCCGTCTTACACTCTCCCTCATGCCCTGTTCTCCAGCCACAGGGGCTTCAGTTTCTCCTAATGTGTCCCTCCATGCTTCTTTTGGACTTAGGCCTCTGTGTTTGTTGTGTTTTTCCCTTGAACATCCTGATCCACATCCTCCCATTGGCTTCATCTTGTCTTTCGGATTCTACCCCAGAAATCTCCCCTGGGGGCCTGCATGTCTATACAGCCTACATTAGTACCTTCTGGTCCATACAGGTTGTGACAGAAATACCTGTTCATGCAGCTTGCATTCCATTGGGAAAAAACAGGCATTAAACAAATTATGTTTAATGGTGGTTAAATGCTGAAAAGAAAAAATAATGCAGCTCATAGATGTTGCTATTAATTGAGATGAAGAAAGAGATGGGAAAGAAATAGTTAAAAATTTGAGTCTCTTCAGATGCCTACTGGATATCTAAGGAACCTTGCCCAGGGAGCAGCTGGATGTAGACGTCCAGAGAGTTCGGGGTGACAGATGGGACTAGAGATATAAATTTAGAAGTTGTCAACATGTAGAGGGTATTTAAAGCTATGGGGATGTATGATATCACCCAGCCTGTGTGTGTGTGCAGACAGGAGAGAAAGGTGGGAGGATTGAGCCTGAGGTATGGGAGTCCTGAGTTTGGTTAGATCAGATAAAATCAACAGATTTAGATCAGTAGGAGAGCCAGGAGAAAGCTGTTTGGACAGCTTGCTTAAGTCCCATTTATTCACTTCATTATGGAAGGGTTGTAGGACAGTATTAAAGAGGAAAAATTTACAGGATGTGGGCTCGGTGAGTTTTCTTCAGGAGAGAGGTTCCATATTATCTATCCACCCTGTGCTACTCCTCTGCCCCTGCCTGGGGGCCCTTTCCTTTCTGACCACTTTGAGTCCCTAACCTTGACCAATATGTGTGTGTGCCAATGGATTTTTTTTTTTAAGCTATGTGTTTATCACCAATCGAGGAAGCCTCAACTTCATAAGATTTTAGCTGCTGTTTATCTTAAAGAATTTATACAGATGGACTTATTTCTTGCAGTTTTCATTTTGATTAATATAAGAAAAAATTTCTTAGCTATGATCACTTCCAAGATTTAACATTTGCATTTGACCATTGACATGTGTGGGTTTACACATTTGCTTTAGGTTTCCCAGGATTTATATTCTTTTTATTCAGTGCCCAGATTACTCTATTTTCTTTCTCTTTTTATTTTTTAAAGTATATTTTATTGATTATGCTATTTAATTGTCCCACTTTTTTCTCCCTTTTATTCCTCTCTACCCTGCACCCCTCCTCCAACCAGTATTAGCCCCTGCCCTCCCTATTTCATGTTCATGGCTTGTACATGTAAATTCTTTGGCTTCTCCATTCCCTATACTATTCTTAACCTCTCCCTTCTATTTTATGCCTACCAATTATGCTTCTTATTCCCTGTACCCTTTTCCCCATTCTCTGCCCTTCCACTTTCCACTGATAATTGTCCTTGTGATCTCCATTTCTGTGATTCTGTTCCTGTTCTAGTGGTTTGCTTAGTTTGTTTTTTCTTTTCTTTTTTCTAGGTTCAGTTGATAGTTGTGAGTTTGTTGTGGTTTTACTGTTCATATTTTTTAATATCTTCTTTTTCTCAGATAAGTCCCTTTAACATTTCATATAATAAGAGCTTGGTGATGATGAATTCCTTTAACTTGACCTTATCTGAGAAGCACTTTATCTGCCCTTCCATTCTAAATGATAGCTTTGCTGGATAGAGTAATCTTGGAGGTAGATCCTTGCCTTTCATGACTTTGAATGCTTCTTTCTATGTAATGCTTCTTGCCCGTAAGATTTTTTTTGAGAAATCAGCTGATAGTCTACTAGGCACTCCTTTATAGGTAACTGTCTCTTTTTTTCTTGCTGCTTTTAAAATTCTTTCCTTACTTTAATCTTGGGTGATGTCATTATGATGTGCCTTGGTGTGTGCTTCCTTGGGTCCAACTTTTTGGGACTCTGAGCTTCCTGGACTTCCTGGAAGTCTATTTCCTTTGCCAGGCTGGGGAAGTTTTCCTTCGTTGTTTTTTCAAATAAATTTTCGATTTCTTGCTCTTCATCTTCTCCTTCTGGTACCCCTATGATTTGGATGTTGGAACATTTAAAGTTGTCTTAGAGGTTCCTAAGCCTCTCCTCATTTTTTAAAATTTTTGTTTCTTTATTCTGTTCTGGTTGAATGTTTATTTCTTCCTTCTGCTCCAAACCATAGAGTTGAGTCCCTATTTCCTTCCCTTCATGGTTGATTCCCTGTACATTTTCCTTTATTTCACTTTATGTAGCCTTCACTTTTTCCTCTATTTTGTGACCATACTCAACCATTCCCGTGAGCACCCTGATTACCAATGTTTTGAACTCTGCATCTGATAGGTTTGCTGCCTCCTCATCGCTTACGTCTATTTTTGGAATTTTGATCTGCTTTTTCATTTGGGCTATATTTCTTTGTTTTGGCTCATGTGTTATGTTGTAAGGGGTGGAGCCTTAGGTATTCGCCAGGGCTGGGCAAGCCACATCACTGTGTTGTGGTGCTGTATGTGAAGGAGGGGTCAGAAAGGGAACAATGCCTCTTGCTCAGTCTTTGCCCAGCTTTCAGTCTCTTCCCCGACTATACACAAACAAATTGAGCTCTTCTGGTCCTGATTCCCGGGTGGGTTTGTGTGCATTCTAGAACCCTGTAGGTCTCTCCAAGGAATGCTCCTGTGAGACTGGGAGTTTCTCCCACTACAGCAAGCCTCACAGGTTTTTATAGCCAGAGGTTTTAGGGCTTTCTTTTCCCTTGCTGGAACCCTGGGTTGTGTGCTCTGTCTCACTCCCCAGTTGTTCCTCCTGATTTATCTGCATGCAAATGTGGGACCACTCAGTCCCTTAGCTGCCCCCTTTCCTGTCCTGGTCTGCTAGTTACAACCTCACCCACTCGGTCCTCCAGCTGCAGCCTTACTCTGTGTCCTCTCTGCCCTGCTGCCTATCTCTGTTCCTCCTGCTGGTCTGGATGAATGTTTCTTCTTTAACTCCTTGGTTGTCAATCTTCCATATAGTTCGATTCTCTGGCAGTTCTGGTGGTTTTTGTTTTTAAGTTTGTTGTTGTCCTTCTTTTGGTTGCATGAGGAGGCAAAGTGTATCTACCTATTCCTCCATCTTGGCCAGAGGTCTATTTTTTCATTTTAAATCCTCAAGTATGGAAAGTACTGTCCCGAAATGGGCTAGGTGTCTTGTAATTACTTTGGAACAAAAAGACATGAGAGACTGGGAAGGGAAACTTATAACCTTAATATTTACTTCCTTTATAAGAGTATTAAAACTTCTATTTTCCTTTTTTGTAATTTTTAAAAGCATAAGCAGAACTAGATAAGGGTAAATAGGGGGCAAAATCAAAATAGTTTTATAGAGCTTTGTTTTTTTTAAAAAAGAAAAGTGTCAGAAACATAAGTTACTTGGTTATTGATACAAGATTTTGAGCTGTTAGGAGTTTCAAGAGATTTAAAATATGTATATCTGTGATGCTGGGGTACATTAGACACTAGTCATTTGAGGCTATGAGCACCTGAAATGTGTTAAAAATATGATTCAAGCCATGTGGTAAGTATTGGGAAGCACTGCTGTAGACGATAACAGCTGACTCTAAGCATTTTCCAGGTACCAGGCAATACTACAGTAATTATATATTTTTAACTATAATACTTTAACTTGCACAGTAACTCTGAGATGTATGTTATTAATATACCCATTTTAAGGAAGAGCAAACTCAAAGGCATACAGGTAATATGTGGTATGCCAGGGTGTACATGCAGGTTTTGGGCTTCAGAGCCTTTGCATAATCCATAAAGTACCAAACTAAGACTGCTTTAAATAAAATGGCATAATAATAATATCATGCTCTATTAAGTGCTTTAGATGTATGATTCAAGATCTTACTAAAAGTAAGGAAGAACACAGACATATTGTAAGTGTTGAAATTAGATTAATTTTCATATTCTTTATCACCTTGAAGCAGGCACATATACTTCAGCAAAAACTTAATCCATCAATCTATTGACAGTTCCCATATCACATTTTGGCATGTGAAAGCCAAAAATGTTGAGTAAACCTATTTTAAGTCTTTCTTACCTCGTCTTTGAACCAAGGATTCAGAAATTGAAGAATATTTTAAATGTTGAGAAAAACTGCATGTTCCTATTTCCTTTGATAACATATTTTTTGTTTAATCTTTGCCATACATTTTTGCACTGCACATATGCCAGTAGTAAGTGCTATTGATTAATTTATGCTTCCAGCATTGTTGTTGTTATAATTGTTGTTATAAGCTTCAGTACAATCTGTGAAGTAATTTTTGTCTCAGATAAATGAAGCACAATCTTTTAACATTTCACATGCATAAGTATGGGTTATATTTCTGATGTGTCTTAGGTTACCTTTTATTAGATACATACTTTAGATATGCTGGTCTGCATACCAACATTTTTTGTACAGTGAGTTCACTTCAAATTTAAAAAAGAAACATCACAATGTTCTCAATGTACAAAGTTCCAATTTTAACATTCATTAATAAGAGAGGCTTTCCAAGATTTCTTTGATTTTCAGTTGTCTGGTGAAATACTGTGGGAGACTTGAGAGGTGGCAGATCACATTGCCACTATAGTGGATTTTATTTTTACTGGTAATTGTCTTAGTACTTTTTTAAAGTTTGCAAAGTGCTTTTATATACTATATTCTTTTTTGGACCCTTACAACAATCTGATAGTGAGCTCAGACTGTAAATGTATCATTCAGGAAAATAAATTCCACTAATAAGTGACAGCTGGAGCCCTGACCAGGTTGCACAGTTGATTGGAGGCAACTGATCAATGTTTCTCTCTCTCTCCCCATTCCTGTCTCTCTTAAAAAAATCAATAAAGATATCCTCGGACGAGGATTAAAAAAAATGACAGCTGAGGATGTAGGACTCAGTATTAGGTCTTTAGACTAGACTTTCAGCTCTTTGCTCTGTCATATCCTGTGTCTTCCCTTTTTTACTTAAATTTTAAACACATGGAAGATAGAGTCCTGATCTCTTTTGTAATTCTTTTTAATTCTTGTATACTTGAGGTATTCAGAAAACCATCTTGGTTGTCCAAAATTGAGTATAGTATTTAGTAAGACATACAGAAAAATGAAAGGTGTTGTTGAGAGTTGTTACAGCTTCCTGTTTACCTTTTCTCAGATTATTTGTCTAATAGAGAAATAAACTTTCTTTGAACAACAATTTTTAGTATAAAGGATTTACATAAGGTAGTTGCCAGGATTTCAGAAAATACTTCAAAGTGTTTACATTGTGATTTTTTTCTTTTGGTTGCAAACTAAAAAAGGACCCTTCATAACAACTAGAAATGTTTGCCAAAATTCTAAAAATATCTCTGAGCATACCTCAACATAATAAAGGTTATATTTGAGAAACCTACAGCCAACATCATACTTAATGGGCAAACACTAAAAGCTTTCCCACTACTATCAGGAACAAGACAAGGATGTCTGCTTTCACCACTTCTATTCAACATAGTATTAGAAGTCCTAACCACAGCAATTAAACAAGAAAAAGAAATAAAAAAGCATCCAAATTGGAAAGGAGGAAACAAAACTGTCATTGTTTGCAGACGACATTATAGTATACGTAGAAAATTCTATAGAGTCCACCAAAAACCTTCTTGACCACCAACTTATACCACATACAAAAATAAATTCAAGATGGATAAAAGACAAATGTAAGTCATGATGCCATAAAAGTCCTAGAGGAGAACATAGGCAGGAAAATCTCAGATATTCCATGTAGCAATATTTTTACCAATATGTCCCCTAGAGCAAGGGACATAAAGGAAATAATAAACAAATGGGGCTTCATCAAAATATAAAGCTTCTGCTTGGCTAAGGAAAACATCAGCAAAATGAAAAGGGAACCAACCGTATGGGAAAATATATTTGCAAATGATACCTTGGACAAGGGTTTGATCTCTAAAATATATAAAGAACTCACATGACTCCACTCCAGGAAGACAAACAACCCAATTAAAAAAATGGGCAAAGGACCTGAACAAACACTTCTTCAAGGAGGGCATACAGAGGTCCCAGAGACATAGGAAATGATGGTCAGTATCACTAGCCATCAGAGAGATGCAAATTAAAACCACAATGAGATACCACTTCACACCGTTCAGAATGGCCATCATAAATAAAGCAACAAACAACAAGTGCTGGTGAAATTTTGGAGACAAGGGAACCCTAGTGCACTGTTGTTGGGAGTGCAGACTGGTGCAGCCACTGTGGAAAACAGTATGGAATGTCCTTAGAAAACTAAAAATGAACTGCCTTTTGACCTGGCAATTCCATTGCTGGGACTATACCCTAAGAATACTGAAATACCAATTCAAAAGAACCTATGCACCACAATGTTCATAGCAGCACAATTTGCAATTGCCAAGTGCTGGAAGCAACCTAGGTGTCCATCAGTAAATGAGTGGATCAAAAAACTATGGTACATTTACACAATGGAATTCTATGCAGCAGAAAGAAAGAAGGAGCTCCTACCCTATGCAACATCATGGATGCAACTGGAAAGCATTATGCTAAGTGAAATAAGCCAGGCAGTGAAAGACAAATACTACGTGATCTATCCTATAAGTGGAACCTAATCAACAAAACAAACAAGCAGAATATAACCAGAGATGTTGAAATTAAGAACAAACTGACAGTAACCAGAGGGGAGATGGGAGGGGATAATTAGGGGGAAAGGGTTGTCAAGGAACATGTATAAAGGACGCATGGACAAAGCCAAAGGGGGAAGGATTGAGGGTGGGATGTGGGGATGGCTGGGGTGGGGGGAAGTGGTGGTGGGGGGGAATGGAGACAACTGTATTTGAACAGCAATTAAAAAACAAGAAAAATGTAAGTTTCTCCAAAAGGGTTGTGAAAGGAAGGGCCTCCCCGTAGATTGTGGTGCTAATTTCTAGTAATATAAATATTTATAATGTAAAAAATAAGTAAACACAAATATCTCTGAATAGATTTGACACAGCGGTCGGACAGTGAAGCGTATCCTGGAAAGTTGCCTTTTAGTTATTTTGCTGCTCGTTAACACTCTACCCCAGAGTACAAGCAGAATAAAGGAGATAAAACTAAGACTCGATTTTCATGCTTCTTATTAGCTCTGGCAAAAGAATACTTGGAAGGAAGCCTGCAGTCTCTCCAGTAAAATGAAGTTTGTGTGCTGCTGGAAGTTCTGCTGTCATAGCTAGCCATCAGCAGAGTTTCCTGAGTGAGCGCTAACTTTAAAATGTTTGGATTTTTATATACCATTTTTCTTAACATTTGAGCATGAATTTTTTTCTTTTGATACCATTCTCACAGCTGGTGTTTTATGGGTATATATCAAATTGCTGGATTTAAAGATTTGTAAATGGGTACGTGACAGTAAGCCTCCAATCTTTATATTTTCCTGTTTCCCAAGACCCCTTTATTTTTTTAAGCTTAACCTTGACTGTATGGAAGGATTTCAAGGGAACTTTTTCTCCAAATAGTGCTATTTTAAAAGCAGTCAATTTAAAATAGGACCCTTGAATAAAGAACTTCCACATTTCTTTTTTTTCCCCCTGTCAAGATATCAACTGAATTGAAAATGTCTTTTTCAGTTTGTTACTTCGGCATAAATCTTCGGGGGTTAAGGTCTTCGTCACTCATGACTGAGAATATTCACCTGAGCAGCAGGAGCCTGCTGCCAGACGCAATGCCTGTGCTCTGCGGCTCTCTCCTCCCACCTGTAGTGCTTTTGTCTCCCTGCCTTTGCCACTCGTCCCGGTTTTATAGCCTCTACTTCGGAGTAAACGTTGCATATCCTATTGAAATCTTTCCATTTTGCCTCAGAACATTCAAAAATACATTTACCCTTTGGTGTCAGCCATCATTTTTCATTGGTACGGTTTGGGGATGCACTGGTCTTTACTACGTGTCTAAACCATGCTTTGTGTGTGTGTGTTTTGAAGATACTTTGATATAAAAGGTAAATATATATAAAGTCATTGTGTAACCATCCCCCAGAAGATTTTTAAGACCTAGATGCAGCACTTAATTTTTAAGGGCAGAATAAATAAACCTAAGTAAATATAAAGTAGACTAGAAAACAGCAGTAAAAAAATATTATGAAGGGAAATGTTAATGTAACAAAGCAATGAATGGATAGCTGGAAAATATCAGCAGATCAGCCAGACATTCAGGAATAAGAGGTTGAGGTATTCAGCAAGCAAAAGGTTTTTGTCTTTGTGACCTTAGTCATAATGCCCAGGTACTACCGAAGGAAATGCAAATCTAATTACTATTAAGATAATTAAAGATTTTTAATTAAACTTTTAAATTTTGAGATAATTATAAATTCACATATAATTTTAGGAATCCTGTGTATTATTTGCCCAATTTCTCCCAATGGTAACTTTTTGTAAAATTATAATTGCTTATTACATTTTACTTTAGTTGTAATACTAATTAAAATAACACATTATTCATAAATTTGCTATTTGACTTAGTATCAAAATTCTTGGAAAACAGAAGTCTCACTCTTAGTGGATTCTTGTCAAAATGGCTCATTGTGTGTGTCAACCAGGACACTCATTCATAAAGTGAACAGAAAATTGGTTGGGAAGACGCTGAGGCAACTCATTTATCTGTGGAAAGGGTCACACTGTATATGGGCTTTAGGAACAGCCACAGCATCATCTCTGAGGCCACTAAGAGGCTTTCTGTCTCTGCTGTTCCTTTGCTTATCAGCTGCATCCTCTTAATTGGCTTCTTCCACTTGCTAAGTCACAAACATTGCCTCTATACTTAACAAATTGTTTGGAGGGAGGGTGTGTGTCTAGTTTCCCATGGTAAACTTAAAAAAAAAAACACAAACAATCCAGAAACTTTTAAAAGGGCTCTGATTGACCCAGCCAAGTTCACTTAAAGACCCTTGACCGGTTACCCAAGGTCAAGAGAACAAAGTATGTTGCTTGGGTTTCTCTGATTATCAGCACTTTTTTGCAAAAACAAAGGAATTATTGTGATTTGGATAATCACCCAACTGTTGTCCATTATAGCCTGATAATGGCCTTAAGAATTTCCAGTTAACTTTGTTATTTGAATAGAATATTATGATAGTGAATTGCCTGAAATTTTGAAGGAGTTAGAAAAAATTATATTCATTCATCCAGACATTAGAAGCATTCGCTTTAAAAACCAGGAATCGGGCAAAAATGTGTATCATTACTGCTTGAATTCACTATTGTTTTGAAGGATCCCTGGTCTGTGGAGTGAAATGAAATCAAAGGCATAAAAGATCTAAGACTTAATTTTGCTTCCCCCATATAAAATCCTAAATAATCTATAGAGAACTTATTAGAAGTAATAAGAGCCTAGACAGGTTGATTGATGTAAATAAATTTATGTACACTACCTCGAAAACTGGCTACAGCAGAATAAGATACTTAAGAATAACTCAACAAAGGATGTGCAGGGCTTTTATGCGTGAATTACAGTGCTCTATTTTAAGATATTAAAGGAGAACTAAATAGAAAAACAACAGTGAATCAATGAAAAAGAATGATTTCAACAAACATTCTTCCCCCCTACAACAATACTAAACAACAGAATTTATTATAACAATCTAACTTACAGATGTTTGATTAATTTTTTACTGGTGTAGTGGTAAACCACAGGCTGTTCTTGAAGATAGTTTATTTACCTTTTCGCTTGGAATATATGGTCACCCTATAAAGACCTGACTTGAATCATATTTCCACACTTCTTGCCAAACCTTGGGATCTTTAAGATATTGCCAACAGAAATACTGCTGTTGGAAAAACGGATGTACTATTCATTTGTATAACCATATCTAACTACCTTGATAACAGCAAAGTGCTCTACATAATAATTGCTCTATTTCTGTTTAAGTCTCTCACTGCAAAATAAATTATCCTCACTGATCTGAGACTTTTAATTCTGTTCACTTTATATCTCACCCACAGCATAATTTCCATGTGTCACACACAACAGAAGACTATTTAAAGGTTGCAAATAAAATGTATTTTCCATAGTCAGCTTGAAATCAGAACACAAAGTTGAGAAAGTCTTGATTCTAGTTAATTGTTGACATCAAGTGAAGCACTAAGCCTCTTGGGATTTTGTTTTCTTTTTTAATAAATGAAAAGCTTTCTGTGTTTCTTAGACTATAAAGTGGAAACCACTAGTAATGTGTTAAATATTAAGAACTATATGAAGGAACATCTTACATTTTAATAATTCCATATTTATTTTAATGTGTATCGGATAAAGAACAACTCCAGATTTAATAGAAATAAAAATCATTGCTTTGTAGAAAGCTCAGTAAAAGAAGTAGATGAATTCATGAGAAAAAAATGTAGGGAGGATGTGGCCAAAATCATGGAAGTGGTATGTGAGTGACTGAAATTTGGGAATCTATAGAGTAGGTGATAGGCATGGTTTAAATGTGTTTGATTTTGATTGTCTTCTGTGACTGTGTGCTCTGCTGGACCTTGGCAATGACTGCTGTACAGGTTCACTGCTTCATTTCATTAAGAAATATATTCAGTTTCTTATAAAGGAATAAACCTTCATATAGTAAAAACATTAAAATTAGGTTAAGCCAGATTCTGCTTATATCTGTGATGCAAGATCAAAGCTGTCAATTTAGTATTTGGGTACTTTTTCTAGCAAAGCAGGTGGTAGACCAGTATGCATAATACTGTTTCATTTTGTGTTTACAAAACAACCCTTACATAACTTTCCACTGAAATAGTTGGAAAAGATAACAATCATTTAGTCAACAAATATTTATTAATCTTTTCAATAAGGGGCTGAGACTAGAGCTGTGGACAAAAAGTATTTATTTGTCTTCTAGTTGGCAGAGATAGACATACCAAGTAAGAGTCAACATATATTATCAGATGGCAGTAGGCACTCTGGAGAAAGGAAGGTAAAGGGTAAGTCGTGGAAAGGGTGTGTAGGTGTGGATGTGTTTTAATGTTGGGTAGTCAGAGTAGGTCTTAGTGTTGTATTATTTAAGCAGACACCAGACAAAAGAAAGAGCATTTATCTGCAGATCTTTGGTGGAAGCCCTTTTAAGATGGCTCAGAGGACTGGGCCCGGAAGCTGGAGAGCAGGATGTTTGAGGAAGAACAAAGGGGCTGATGTGGTCAAAGCACAGGAGCAAATGAGAAAGTAGGAAGAAGTGAACCACTGGGAAGGGTTGGGGAGTATGAAGAGTATGTAAGGACTTGTAAGGAACTTGCTCTGTGGAAGGGCCTTTCAGCAGAGGTGTGATGTGAACTGACATAATTTTAAAGGATTTGGAGGGTGGATGCTTACATCCTAACTGGGGATTCCAGTCAGAAGGCTGTTTAAGTTATTTCATTAAGTAAAAGAACCTGGCAATTTGCAATAGGATTGAAGCCGTGGAAATGAACAGATTCTGGGTTTGTTTTGTGGGTGACACTAAGAGGAATTTCTGATTAATCAAACGTAGAGTGTGAGAGAGAGGAGGCAACTATGCTTCACAGATGGGGTTCCTCCACCTCATACATTTTGGGTCAGGTAAATTTTGTTCTGGATGTCTGTCCTATGCACTGTAGGATATTTACCTACATCCTTGGCCTCTGTACCCCTCCCCTGCCCTCAAGCTATGACAACCAAAAATGTCTAAGACGTTTGGTCCCCTGGGAGGCAAAGTTGACCTGTTGAAAACCACTTATCTAAGGTTTTGGCCTGTTGGAATTCTGAGATAAAGTGATCCTCGGGGGACAAGGTGTGGTGGGTATTCTCAGGAATTTCATTTCAGATGTGTTAGATTGGAACAGTTGAGTGGGAGTCAGGGGAGAGGTCAGGGCTAGAAAAAGAAATTTGGAAATCATCAATGTATGGATGGTATTTAAATCCACTTTTGAGGCTGGATGAGATTGTGCAGGAGTGAAAGTAAAGTGATGAAGAGTAATTGACAAAATTATTAATATGTAGAAAATGTTGATTTATGGTTACAAGAAGAGAATACCTAGAAGTGACGTTAAATATTAACAACTTTGTGGTTTTTAAATTGTGGTAAAATACAAATATAATTCACCATCTAACCCATTTTTAAATGCATAGTTTACTAGTAAATATATTCACATTGTTGCATAACCAATCTACAGAGCCTTATCATCTTGCAAAACTAAAACTTTATACCCATTAAACAACTCCTTATTTCCTCTTCACCAGCCCCTGGCAGTCACCCTTTTACTTCTTGTTACTATGAGCTTGACTGCTCTACACACTTCTTCGTATCAGTGGAATCATATAGCATTTGTGTTTTTGTGACTGGCTTTTTTCACTTAACATAATGTCCCCAGTGTTTGTCCATGCTGTAGCATGTATCAGAATTATTTCTTTCCTTTTTAGCACTGAATAATATTCCATTGTATGTATATACACATTTTCTTTATCCATCCATCTCTTTTGATGGATACTTGGGTTGCTTCTACCTTTGGCTACGGTGAATAAAACATCTTTTGAGATCCTTCTTTTAATTCTTTTCAGTTTTTTGATGAATCACCATACTGTTTTACATAGTAGCTGCACCATTTTATGTTCCCACCAAAGGTTCACAGGTTTCCTTTCCAGTTTCCCTACATCCCACTTAACATCTACCCTACCCCTTGCTCTTTCTTTCTGTTTTTATTTTTTGACAGTAGCCATCCTAACAGGTGTGACAACTTTGGGGTTGAAGTTTGCTGTTTGATGTAGTTGGAGTGGATGAGGATATATGTTTTATGTATATGAATTTACAAGATTAACAGACAAGGAATGTTTTAATGAAACAGGAAATGTTGACCATTTCAGAATATACTAATGCAGAATGTGCTTTGTGGTAGGTCAGACAAGGTCAAAACATCAAAAAAAAAAAGGATGACTCACAATACTTCTTTACCACGTGGTTTTAGTTGTTAAATGACCAGGAACTGTGATCATTGTGGAAGCAAGAATCTAATCTAAAGTATGTTTATACAGTGGATAATTCAGTTTTTGAAGCTTCATTATTTTAATTGGCAGCAGTTAGGTAACAGTAATTTCCTTTACCTTTTAGTGTTTTCAGGCCAAGTTTTACTGCCAGCTCCAGAGAAGTAGGCTATAAAAATGAGAACAGTTAGTTACTTTCATGCAAACTTCCTTTTGTGTTGTAACTGGAGCTTGAATGGGGATGAGATGAGCTGCATTGGGGGATGACAAAACCAGGGGCTCAGGCAGCATCTTAGGGTCTGATCGTGGCCTGGCTGGGCATGTGGTGACATGTGGAAGGGTAGGCCTAGAACAAAAGGAGGAGAAACAGCCTGTGCACAACACTGGCAGAATTCCATACAAAAGTTTCAGGAAGCTTATCTTGTCATAAGTGAATGAGGCAGTGGGGAGAAATACGGAGCCTGGCACTCCAGAGCAGTCATTTACAGTTGGGACTCTTGACTTGGCACCGCTGACATATTGGGCAGAGTGATTCCTTGATGTAGAGGACTGTCGTGAGCCCTATAGGATGTTCTGCAGCATCTCTGTCCTTTACCCATGGAATTAAAACTATGAAATTTTGTTGGCCCAACATAAATGGATCTTTGCTGGCATTAAATGACAAAGTTTTGTTCAAGGGTCTAAAATTTGCATAGTGGGAATCACTATCAGGTAACACCCAGAGTGTTCTGAAAAGAAGAGAAAAGTTGGGAATTCTTAAAAAGTTCATTATTGGAGGAGAATCAGTTCTGCATTCCTAGATTCTGGACTGATCTGAAATGGAATTCTTCCAGATGTCTGATGGTCTGGACGCATGAACCTCTTTCCTGAGTCCATCAGAGGGTTATCTGTCAGATTTATATGTCTCTCCAGGCATTGATGCACAACTGAAAAGTTTAAAAGTTAAGTCCTTGGGCTAGTTAAAGCAAAATAAAAACTATTTCTCATGCTTAAGTTGAAATGTTTCAGGCCATTTCAACCTAAGTGGTTTTGTTAGCTTGGCTCTGGTGTCTCCATTTTGTTTCTTCATTCTTCCTCAATTACTTGTTAAATAAACATGAGAGCTGTATAGTTATTTGTTAAATAACATCAAATTGCTATAAAGCTTTTCAAATCCCTATCCACATACAGAATAAGGAAGGGGATTAAGGTTAGATCACGAATTGACTTGATTCGTGACTTAGATGACTTGATTTTTAAGCCACTGAACCACATTTTTCCCTGGCACTCAGGAATTCCTGATTTACAAATGTTCCTTTTTAGTTTTGTTGCACAGTACTGCTTTTCCATCCTTGGCATTCCCTATTTTTTTGCATATTAATATTTGGATACTTCTATATGATTTCTCAACTCTTCATGGACACTTTTTGGTGCAGGATTTCAACCTGCTGGTACTGCCATAATTTTTTTCTGGCAGTAGATACTGAAAAGTATGAAAAGCCACAGTAAAGTCTCGAGATTCATTCATCTTTGCATTTGTGGTCCTCAGGCAACACTTGCTAATGACCAAGGGATTGTAATTATAACTACTTTTCTCTAATTTTGTGGATAGTTCTTACTTTTTAGATGCCATTTTCACTCCTACTTCTGGGCTACTACTGAGGTTATTTGGTAGTTCTGCAATGGGGAGAGTTATGATAGAGGAAGACTGAAGTGACAATAAAATGCCTTTAAGGTGTTTCAAGGCTGCCAGGGTCCCATTTGCCCATTTGCTAAGTGATGTCATTGGGGAATACCATTCTCATCTGTGGAGGGGCTCTTGGGTATTCTTTGCTGCCATTTGGAATGTTACTGAGAGAGAAAGAAGGCATTTGTTTAAATTTCCCTGGAAGTTTTAAAGAAGCTTTGAAAAGATGAAGGAAACTTCATCTGAAACCATTCTTTAAAAAAGAATCTCCATTTTAAGAAGGAAAACAAGTTGTTAAATGATTATTATCGCTAATGGATCACATTATGCTAAGTCAAATTTATGACATTGCAGAGTCGTATTTTGTTACTGTTTGATTACCCCATCCATGCTTCATAACAGTACACTGGGACCCTGAGTGTATATAGACACTTGGGATTTGTAGCTGAGGTTGGCCTTTTTTTTTTTTTTTAATAACGTAGAGGGTCAGAGTGGTTACTTACTACTTTTGTAATGAATTGTTGGTTACATCTTCAGTCTTTAAGTATGAATGTAGTTAATTTCCATATTGGTCCAATGCATAAAAGTTTACTTCATGATTGCCAGGAATACCTTGTAACAACTGCGTGGTGTTTTAGAAGAGAACTATTTTGGATTAACTGTCAGTCATCAGGTTTAAAAAGAAATATTATTACTTGCTTCCCTGTCTGGGGAGATGTGAGAAAAGGACCTGACTTAGCCTTGGAGTAAGGCCTACTGTCCAGTTACGTAGCAAAGCCTAAAATAAACATGGAACATCTAGGAAACACTGGCTTGTTGAACTGGGATGGAAGTACAAAGGGGATTTTGGAGGTGGGGGGAGATGGGTATGGAGTGAAGTAACCAGACCTTGTGGTGATGAGGACAGGACAGGATTTTGCTTCGAAAAGGAGCAGGTAGATTCTTGGCCCTTTGTGGTGGGGGATCCAAAGCCTTGAGTATGCAGGGAACTTCATATATAGTCAGGAGACTTGCCTCCCTAGAGCAAAGTGTGGCCAAGGCAAAGAAATGGGAGTGTGACCAGAGCAAGGCTTCTTAGTTATGTATGTAGTTTGGAAATGCCATCATTTCCCAGTTTGCAGACCATTAAGTTTTGAGTACTGGTAAACTGTTGGGCGGGGGACAGTGGGAGATGATTCTTGGCAGCCTGTTCAAAATGAAAGAATCATCTCATTGTTTGATCAGTGGGAGTAAAATGTGGCAGTAAAAATAGAGCTTGCATGCATGGGCAAGTTGTATCTCCCCCCTCCTCCAAATCAAGCAAAAAGTAAAAGAAAACCAAAGGAGCCACAGACATCTTCGGTCCCTTTTGTTGCCCCCCTTTTTTTTTTTAACTCAACTTAGTTATCCCTTCTACTACCTTATTTTTCTACTTAATGTTCTCTTCCTGTATAAATATATTTCCTTTCAATGTAGTTTGAAACAACACTTTGTTACGACGACTGAACAATTTGAGCAATGAGCAACTTGAGCAATGTTTGTGTATTTGTTCTTAATTTACCTTAATCAAAATCGCATTCTTCAGTGGCAAATGATGGGCTTAATCCTAATGACTCTAAGTTTGAACAATTTTCAGAGCAGAAATTGCATTTTTATCTTGACTTCTTCATCTGGCTGGATGCTGTTTCTCATGGTGAATTCCTGATGACTGTCCTTAAGTACAGAGAAATGTATGAGTAAAACATCTGTCTGAGTGAGGTTGTTTCACCATTTATTTGTCTAGAAGACTATCCTTCCACAGGACCTAGGTACTAGGTAGAGGGTAGCACTTGGTACTTGCTGAGGTGACACTACAAAATTCACTACTTGCCCAGAACACAGATATTTTCTGTAATTTAGCTCTGGAATAAAATTCAGAATTTCCTCAGAGTATAACCATAATTCACTCTGAATTCATTTACAAATTTTAGTTTGTATCTTAGAAAAACCTAAGAATTCCTGGTAAGGGTTGGGTCGTGGGTGGGCACATCAGGTTTTGATCTCCTTATATAACATGAGCAATACAACTGACTTCTACTTCAGTGTTGTTTTCCACAACTTGTTCTTTGCTTTAAAAAAGTCAGTTAATCGGATCTTCCAAATTTCCTTCTGAAACCATCCTTCAAAATTTCCTCTGTCATGTTGGAAATGAATGAATTGTTTCTACAGTATTTGTAAGCTGTAGTGATTTAGTCTGAGAGGCTTCCAGCTGTTTTGAGAGTAGCAATCGTCTATCATTATGAGATGCTTCACTCTGTGCCCATGTGGACTGTGTGGTCTTCACCTACAGGGTACAGATTTTTTTCCCAGAGCAGAAGGTTTTGCAGTTAAAAAGCATAATTACTTATGATCAAAGAGTTGGAAATCTTTAGATAATTTAGTAGCCACAGAAACTAACCTTTAAGAATGAATTAATAAATCCATGCCTAGCAGTCTGATACACAAACTATACATTTGCTTGGTTAGCCAAAAGCGAATGAGGGCTAAAGATGATTTTTGAAGTGGGGTGCTTGCTGGCACTGTCATTCAAGAGAGGAACAGCCTGGCATGCACATGGGTGGCTGTGACACAGCTGGTGGAGACACCAGTTTCTAGCTCTTTCAGTCTGGTTATCTTCCCACTATACTGTACCGTCTCAAAGCTTTATTTTTCTTCCTAGCCAACTATGGAAAATTAAATTTACTTATTAAGCCTGGAAGCCCAGATGGTGGGTAGGTTCACATTGAAATAAGAAAGAATTAGAAACCAGCATTCCATTTAGGTCAAGGAGCACAGTTTGATTCATTTAATTCGGCTTGCTGTACTATAAAACTTGCCTGAGCTCTGGCCCTGAAAGACAACAGGCAGGCGGTCTGTTCTGTTTTACCTTTACCCCATGCTTCTCGGGGTTGGTGGCGGACCGCCTCTAGCTCCAGAGGCGCCTCTGGAAAAGGATATTTCAGGGCTGTCTAAGACTAAGTAGCTGAAGTTAGTGCACACTCTGTGACAATAGGTTTTTTTTCTTGATTGGCTGCCCTCCGCCAAATTTATGTGATTGAGAAACTACCACCACATGTGGTTCAGCTTTGTATTACAGAGGCTGCGTCTGGTTGAGTCTTGCAATTCTCCAGTGTCTTAATTGGCCAAAACACCCAAATCACCATTTTAATCCAAGTATTACTAGAGGGAATATTTTCTTTGGAGTGTTCTTCAAGCCCTTGAAATAAGCAATGGCCAGTGAAGTCTGAGATATTTTTCTAACTGGAAAAAGCCTCTGTTTTATTAACCCTTAACTCATGAATCTTGAAGACTGTCAATTTAAAATACTGAGATCATTAGGTTACAGAATATACACCATCATTTATTTGTCTTCATAAGTACTTCCCTCCTTTAGAAGCTCTACATTTAGTCCTCTGCTTTGTCTCTGATAGTCCTTGTTTTTCTAAAGCCAAACCCACATTTAAAGGTTATAAATGTTACTGTTGAGGGTATTAAACAGAATGTGTTGTTCTGATGATGATTTCAAAAGCAAAATTCTAAAACAAAGGTTTTCAATAAGTAAAGCATTGCTGAAAAACATAAGGCCACAATTTGGCCAAGAATTAACCACTAGTTTATTGGAGTTAGCTTGTTGTAATTAAAACAATGTTTGTGCTTTTACACACTAAGCATTGCTGAAGACAGGCAGGGAAATGGGGGTGGGGGTGGGGGTTCACTGTAGCATTTGGAAATGACGCTATAGGGGATGTTTGTGAGAAATTTCCCAGGATAGAATACAGTTATTATTCAGTTGTTAGGTGGCCACATCTTTTCTGCACATGCTTACAGAGCTGTGTGGTCTGCCCTTGGCCCCTTTTTTTTCCCTCCCAAGTTAAAGTTTAATGGTGCTTACTTTAAGGTTGCCCTCACTGTTTTTCATTCATAGACTACTAATGACTCAAATCCTTTCTACCAGAAGGGGCTGAAAAGAAAGGTTAAGAGACACAGTTGAGAAATGAGAATGAGAGTCATTAAAATTTCAGAGGATCAGAGCATAGAGAATATTGCACTAGCTGCTAGACTGGAATCCTGAATGCAGAGCTAGAAAGCACACGGATTTAATAACTAGATTACGTATGATGGTGACTTTTTGTAAGATTTTCAGTAACTGTGAAATGCAGCCTAGTGTAGAGAAAAAAATATGGACTTATGTTATTTTAACTGAGGCTCTGCCTGTTAATGTGCTATATAATTTTGGATGATGGATTTAATTTTGGAGTCCATGCTTGTAATATTGGGATTTTAAATAAAAGCTTTCCATACTCCATCAGTTATGTATAAACTTAAATAGTGTCTTTGAAAAAAGCTTGAAGTATGACTTTTGAATAACCTGTTCCTCGATTGCATGTTTCGCCCTGTTTTGCAGTCATTGTTTTTTGCTTCCTGTTCTAAGCTCTAGGCTCCTTGAGGCTGTATTGCTTGTTTCAGGATCCTTAGAATACAACACAGCTGGGTTTAGTCCTTATTATGAGTGAATGTTTGTATAAATGAACTTATAGGGAAGCAAAGCAAACCAGTTGATAGGATTGGGGGTGTTGCTCATTGATCGTGAGAAATAATGTCATAGCTCTGAGGATAATGGTAATAGAAGTGGTCGTTGGAAAAATTTTGGAGCATTGTTTTCACTGATAAAATTAAAAATGGTTAGCTCCTGGAAACTTGAAATAATTTCAAATTAATCAACTGTTATAGACTAGGTACTCTGATTTAATAATTGCTAAATAGTTATAAGCACAGATTTCAAATAGTTCGTATACATATGATACTGTGTTTTTCACACATGCTTTGTTTTTAATCCAGTGAGATGTTGATTCTGATAACTAATATTAGAAGAGGGCATGCCCATTTAATAATATAAAGGGTTAACACAGCTGTAATTTAACTTTATAGGGCAATTGAAAATATCCCATTTTACTATTTGGAAATGTTAACTCTAAAACCATTAAGTATAATGGTATTAAAGTGTATTGTTCATATTAGGTATTCAAATAAAAACAACAAAATTTTTATTATATCAGAAAAAGCACTTTAATTCTCTTCCTTTAATGGCTAATTTGTATGTAAAGAGCTTTGGATCTTGGCATCTGGCTTGTGTTATCTCAGGATAGAGAAAATATGAATGGGTGCTTCCTCTGCTGTAATCTCTGCTGGCTGCCTGTGAGGTCTCTCTGTGGGGATGAGATGAGGACACTGTGTTTCTGTTATAGAGCAGGGTCCTTAAGTCTAAATCTTTCTGGACGTGCCCCTCCCACATTTCTTCTGTTTTTCATTCTTTGGTTGCAGTCTTTACAAGCCGGCTTGTGTGGGCACGTACCCACATTCAATGCGCATGTGTCTTGTGGCTTCAATTTAGGCAGCTATTTTTGAAAGTATAGTCTGTTGAGTATATTTATTTATTTGTTTTGAAATGCTCAATGTCGCTAGAGAGCTCTGCGGATAATAAGATGAGGAAAACCATGTGGTGACTGAGATTCTGTTTTTGTCAGATGTTTCACTTCACTAGCATCTTTGATCTCTACCATAGAGTTTACATTAGCTATCAATGAGTCCAAGTGATGGATGAATTCCTTTTTATTCTAGTGGGTAAAGTGCTGTTTTTCTTCTCTCTCTCTCGCTCTCTCTCTCTCCTTCCTTCCTTTCTTCCTTTCTTCCTCCTTCCCTCCCTCCCTTCCTCCCTTCCTTTGTATTCTTGAGGATATGATGTTGAAGGAATCCATCTAATATTTTTGTCAAGGTTTTGCTGATTCTGTGCAAAGCATTTTAAGTAAATTTTGTGGCTTGGTGTAGAAAACATCCTATAATTTCCTGTTGGGGAAACACATGAATCAGATGGTTATTAAATATGTATGGTATTCATTTTGTGGCCTTTCTATAGTTTGATTTTGAAATCCTAAACTGACCACCCTGCTGCAACTCAGGATGCTTCTGAATGTATTTACGCCCTCCCAACTCCTGTGCCTCCCACTTGGAAACGTAGACTCTGGATATCCAAAGTGACCTCACTGTTTTCCTAAGGACAGTACCATTAGAAAGTAAGTGATAATTTTGCTGAATCACTTAATACATTTCAGGACCAAATATGTATAACTTTGAACAATTTGTGGCCTTCATTGATGTGCATAATTGAGTATTTTTATGTTTTAGTAAACTGAATTTGTATAGCTCTTAACCAGCCCTTGAGTATAAATGAAGTTGTATTAACAGTAATAACTCATGTTTTGCTGGTTTACTGCACTAATCCTCAGATTACATGATTTCCAGACCCCTAACGTCCCTGTTCATACCTAGTTGTTTCTGGAAATCCTCAGGGACTGTCTCGTGCTCTCCTGGGAATATCCCTCTTGCCGACGTCACCTCTGCCTCTCTGGAGCATGAGTTCTTTTTACTGCTTAGCTGGGAAAAATACTTTTCCATTGGCTATACAGAAGTGAGGTACCAGAACATTCTACAGATTTTCAAAGGATGTTAGCAAAAACTAATTGTACAGTTCTCGTATTTCACATGGATAAGCAACAGTGGTTATGGAGTAATGTTGTGAGAAGGATTCTTTGCATGAGTTTTGCTGTCTTACATGTTTATATAGCTTGACTGGGCCTCCAGTGGAACCACTGGGTCTTGGTATAATTTTCCTGCCGTTAGTAGTATGGTTCCCAGCTTGTGCTTCTGGGAGCTGACGTACCCTGTGACATGCGGAACAGACAGCTGAACCTCTTGGGCAGTGAGTGCATTCCTAACTGGACATGACAAAGGCGTATGGATACCAAAGACTGGTTGGGCAACCCAGGGTTGGAATGTTTGCCTGGAGCCATTTAAAAAAGGGGTCGTGCCCGGGGGGAAGGGAGCACCATGAGTAAGAGGCCACGAGGTCAGGAGTGGCTAGCCAAAGAAGAGACACTGCCCACACTAGGGAAGCCGTAGATGGGGACACTCTAGGAGCTGCGTCCCTAAGGAACCTGTGAAAATACCCACAAGAGAGGGGTGACTTTAGTTATCTCCATGGCCAGAGAACAAGAACACTTTGTCGTTAAGTGTCAAACAAGAGCTCTTTTACATACTACTCCAGTCGTTCTGGAAATGGTTAGTAACAAAAAGAAGGAAATGGGAAATGTGGTTTCTGGAAAGAAATGAAGTCAGCTAGAGCCTACTTTTGGCAGAACACAGACTCTTTTTCATATATATATATTTAATGATTTTATTGTATATTTTTCTCTTATCATTTTGTCCCCTTACTCCCTTCCCCCTGCAATCACCACCCTGTTGTCCACATCCATGAGTCCTTTCTCCTTTTGCTCAACCCCCCCTCCCCTCCACACCCTCCCCCCCTTAGCTGTCAGTCTGTTCTCTATCTATGAGTCTGTCTCTTTTTGCTTGTTAGTTTAGTTTATTGTCCCATACAGGAGGAGGGAGTGGGTGGGTTGGGGATTCAGAGGCTTTCCATTCTTGAATGTCCAGGAAAGTCACGGGAACTGCCTACTGTCTCATCCTGAACACAGGTGAAGGACTGTTCCCATTGAGCAGATTTAGGGGGGCAATGTGAGGTGAAAGTCCACTGAGTCTTCACGAAACATTCCAGGAGTCCTGCTGCGCAGCCACCTGTTGTATTTGACACTCTTTCTTACTTGACCCAAGCTGACATGGAATCAGTGTCAAAACATGAGGGTGATACTTCTCTCCCTTTGTGTTACACTCTCTAAAAGAATCCCAAAGGATTTAAAAAACAAAATTTCTTCAGTGCTTTGCAAATTTCAATGGAAGAGTTTTTGTAGGTGTTACTTAGAGCTTTCTCTATGTCAGGCCCTGCAAGCTGAGCCAGGGACAGTTCTGAGACACTGCTGTCATAGGGCCCATGCTCATACGAACTTTTGTGGTACTAGAGTACACTACACCTCAGTTTTCAATGTGCGTATGTGCTCTGTCTCCCCTAGAGGAGTAGATAATAAGTAGCTTTTCATTATTCTGAGGATAACACTTTCTATGAGGTAGCAACACATTCAGGAGGGTGGTAAGTAAAAATACCAATTTGATAATGGCAGTTTAGAAAAGGATACCAGGCATTTCAAATTAATATTGGCAACCTGTGGCTGTAATCCGCGTGTTTTATTTGGTGCAGTAATTGAAGAACACACGTTTTCCTTGTTTTGCCGTGAACTAAGTGGTTGTTACTGAAAGTGTGGACTGTGCAGCTGTAGCCCCAGAGTCAGCCAGTCACTTTTTAGAAACGCAGAGTTGCAGGCTTAGCCCAGTCCTGAATGAGAAGCCACATCTAAAGAAGACCCAGGTCTGCCCTGTGCATGTTAAAGTCTGGGCAGCCCTAATCTGGAGATAACATCCCAAGCCATCTCTGATACCAACACTCTTGTCACATTGTTTCTTGGGTAGAATTTCAGCTTTTGGGGAAGAGAGAATGAACTAATTATCTCCTTGGCTTCGTGCCAACTATAATAATGATGTCATGCAGTGAACTGTCATCTGGCATTGTTGGGAAATGGTGTACAGGCACACAATTTGTCAGCTCTAGCAAGGTCAACATCCTGCTTAGAACAACCTCAGAGGCCACCACAGGTTACTATTTCAGAACCAAAGGGAAACAGCAGAGGGAAACATTTTTCTTGGAACATAAATTTTTTTTCCCTTCTCAAAATACCATGAGTAATGTATGGGGCAAGGGAAATATGTATGGGGCAAGGGAAATGTGGGAGGACTTTATTTTAAAAAGTGTTTTTAAATTCCATTAGTTGGGATTTTCTGTGCTTGTGTTTGTAATTGTATCTGCTACTGTGGAATCCTTTTAGCATTGCCTGCTAATCACGTGAACCTGGGCACAGTATGGACGCCCAAAGCCTGAGTATCCACGTGTATGAACTGCGGTAACACCCATACTCTGCAGGGTCGTTAGGAGGATTAAATGGAGTGTGCCTTGTTGGGAGTCATTCTGTTTACTGTCATCGGTGTGTTCTCACGACAATCACTCGGTTATTCAAGAAAGTTTTTCTTTAATTTTATTTATTTTTTATTTTTTAGAGAGGGAAGGGAGGGAGAAAGAGAGAGAAACATCAATGTGTGGTTGCTGGGGGCCATGGCCTGCAACCCAGGTGTGTGCCCTGACTGGGAATCGAACCTGCGATGCTTTGGTTCGCAGCACGCGCTCAATCCACTGAGCTATGCCAGCCAGGGCCATTCAAGAAAGTTTTAATTTCACTATGGATTTATGAGTTCCTGGAAGAAATTTGACCATTCAAGGAGAGTGTGCATAAAAATTAGTTAACAAAAAACAGAGAATTGACTTAATTTAAAAGGAATCATCCACGTCATTATAACATTAGAATATTGTATTTAAAAAATCTAGGTAATGGGGTTTATTTACTTATTTATTTTTGTCAAGGAAATACCAGATAAACCTTTCTGAGTGAGTGACTCATGAGCATTTCATAAGCACAGGTGGCCCTGGGGAAGCTCGAGCCCCAGCCGTCCTCGCGCTGCCCGGGTGGGAGACCCCGTTCCTCCTGCCCGTGCTGCTCCCGCTTCCTGGGAGGAATTCCGTCTCCGCCCTATGGTGCCAGGGCATGACAGCCTGTAGGTGGTTTTTACTTTTTCTGACCCACTGGGAAAGGACGGGAAGAGACATTCTCAGCTTAAATATTTCAACTATAAATAGTTTAAAAGTACCAAGAGCTAATTTGAGCACCTGGCAAATATATTTCTTCAATGGAAAAATGCACTCTATGCCCCCTATCCTCTAATTATACTTTTAGATCAAAACTGACATAGGGGAGAACTTTTAGAACTGAGGAATTCCTTTTTCCAATGAACTAAATAGACCATTTAGTAGATGATTTGCATTTTAGTGGACTTAGAAATTGGTCTCTTGCCTCCATTAGGTGCATTTCCTCTTCTGCAGCTCACACTCTAAGCCCCGCATAAATCTGGCCCTCCGGTCACCGCTGGCTTCATGAGTCTACGTCCAGGCCATTCAGCATGTGCCACTCCCCTGTTAGGCACATGGCTCAGCCGGCATAATTAGGGGAACAGTAAGGATTTAGGGGTTATTGTGCCGGCTGAGCCATTCTCTTTACTGTGTCAGAACGAGGCTAAGAAGGACATAGACTTCTGATGGCTCTGCTCAGGGAACTCTAGGGTGAAGCTGACACTGGGCAGTGGGTGGAGAGGGAAAGAACAGTTTTATTATTATTTTTTAATGATATCTTTGAATTTCTAGATCAGCCAAACCCAAAGCTTATGCTACTCCTAATTCTCTTGTTATATGGATCAATGTGTTTCTGTCTCATTTAAACGACTTTAAATTGGGCTTTCTACTTCTTGCCATTAAACCGCCTTAACATACAGGGTTGGAATAGAGTCCACTGAACACCATGCGTGGACAAAATCTTTCAGGATCTTGTCATACATAAGAGTCATGAATTCTTATATGAATGGGGAGTTCAGTTAAAAGTTATGTTTACTAGAATCTCTGACTGACAAACTTTTATTTAATATTGCTGCTAACTCCAGTCTGGTTTCTCATGCTAGAAAGATACACAAGAAGGAGACTAGCATTGTGTTCTTGGGGCATTTTTCTCTATGTGTCCTCTTCAGCACTGTCCTTTACACTGGTCAGATTTCTTATGCACAGATGAGGACTTGGAGAATTCATGTCCCACATGAAGAGAGAGTGGGCAGGAGCTGCATGGCCTTGTCTGACAGTCTCTGCAGCCACACTACTGCTGCTCCCGCGTGGTGGAGGCAAGTCACTTCGACCAGCTCACGTTCAAGAGCTGGGGACTTGGGTTCCATCGTTTTGGTTTTTTGTTTGTTCGTTTTGTTTTTAAGCTTCTCTGTTTTTTAATTTTAAATCTTAATATTCTATTGTATTTTAAGTTTGAGTGTAGGGGTATGTCACAGCGCTTAGCCTGATTTTGAATGCAGTAGGAGTAGGATAAACTTTGTTTTTAAATAGTCTCTGTACTGCACACTTTTTCTTACATCTTTATTGGGGCATCATTTACATACCATAAAATTCCTTCATTTTAAATAGGTAATTCAGTGGATTTTAGCTGAATTACAGAGTTGTGTAGGCATCAGAACAATCTAGTTTTAGAACATTCTCATTATCACAGTAAATTCCTCGTGCCCGTTGACAGTTAATCTGCAACCCCAAGCAATGAGTAATCTACATTCTATCTTTCTAGGTTTGCTTTTTTGGACTATTTTATGTAAATAGAATCATATGCTACATATTTTGTTTTTGCCTATTTTTACTTAGCATAATGTTTTTGATGTTTACCTGTGTTGTAGCATGTATCAGCACTTCATTCCTTTTTATTGCTGAATAGTGTTCCACCATATGGATAAACCAGTATTATTTAACCATTTACCAGTTGCTGGACATTGGAGTTACTTTGCACGTTTGGGTCATTAGGAATAATATTACTGTGAACAGTTGTGTACAAGTTTGTAGAGTTATGGGTTCATTTTTACTAGGTGGCCACCTAGGTGTGAGGTTACTGGGTTGGGTGGAAAATATGTGTAACTTTTTAAGAAGAAGCCTAACTGTTTTTAAAAGTGTGTCCACCATTTTCATTCCTACCAGCAGCTTATACAAGTTCTTGTTGAAATAAATGTTTTAAAAAATGCTTTGAAGTTATCTCTGGGTCAACTGAGAGCACATATGTGAATGAATTTAGTTTGTGGGCAAGCACATCTCTTGTTGTTTTCAGGGAATGGGTGGGTGAGTGTGTCTGCCTTCAGAAGCAGCTAAAGCAGGAAAGGAAGAAAAAATGAAATGTGGAGGGAAAGAGAGACACCACATCCTTTGTCCTGTTAACAAGCACTGTATCATTTTTGTTGCTGCTGATGATTTTTGGAAGGGGGGTAATTTAGGTTTTCTTTTACATTGGAGATCATTGACATACAACGTTATACTAGAGGTATATAGCATGATTTGATATTTGCATATATTGTGAAATGATCACCACAATAAGTCTAGTGAACATCCATTACTGCACATACTCACAAGTTTTTTCTTGTAATGAGAATTGTTAAGATGTCCTTTAGCAACTTTCAGATACACAGTGAGATATTACCAGCTGTAGTCGCCATGCTGTACATTACAGAACTTACTTATTTTTTAACTGGAAGTTATACAATCATTTTTGATTCCCTTATTCATTTCTCGAACCTCCACCTCTGACAATCACCAATCTGTTCTCTGTATCTATCAGTTTTTATTTTTTAAGATTTCACAGACAAGTGCTTTTATATTGTATTTGTTCTTTCTGTCTGAGTTACTTCACTTAGCATAATGCCTTCAAGGTTCATTCATGTTGCAAATTTCAGGATTTTCTTCTTTTTTGTGTATAGAATCACAGTATCTTTATTGATTCATCCATTAGTGGACACTTAGTTGTTTAGATATCTTAGCGATTGTAAATAATGCTGCAGTGAACATGAGGGTGTAGATATTTTTTCAAGTTAGTCTTTTCTTTTCCTTGGATAAATACACAGAAGTGGGATTGCTGGATCTTATAGTAGTTCTATTTAAAAAGTTTCTGAGAAATCTTCATTCTGTTTTCCATAGTGGCTGCACCAATTTGCATTCCCACCAAATGTGTACATGGCGTCCCCACGTCTCCACATTCTCTCCAATGCTTGTTATTTCTTGTCTTTTTTGATAATAGCCATTTTGAACAGGTGTGAGGTGACAGTTCACGGTGGTTATGATTTCCATTCCGTGATGACTATGGATTCCGAGTGCCTTGCATGCACCCCTTGGCCACCCTTTTGTTTCCTTTGGAACAGTGGAAATTCAGATCCTGGGCCAGTTTTTTAATAGGATTGTTTTTCTCTTGTTGTGTTATATAAGTTTCTTATATATTTTGATTACTAACTCCTTGTCAGATACATGATTTACAAATATTTTCTCCCATTTTGTAGGTTGTCTTTTCATTTCGTTAATGGTTTCCTTTGCTGTGCAGAAGCTTTTTTTTTTTAAGTTTGCTGTAGTTCCACTTGTTTATTTTTTGCTTTTGGTATCAAATTCAAAAAATTATTACTAAGGCTGATGTCAAGGAGCTTACCCTGAAAGTTTTTTTCTAGGAGTTTCACTCCTTATGTTCAAGTCTTTTAATCCATTTTGACTGATGTTTGTGTAGGGTGTAAATGGCCCAGTTTCATTCTTTTGCATGTGACTGTGGCTGCCACCTTTTGATGGGAGGAGTGTTAATGAATTTGAAGATATGTTTTAAAATGAGGTAGGTAGATTTAAAAAATTACATTAACTGTCATTGGGAATTTGTAAACAGTTTCTTGCGTATGGTATTGTTTTAAGGGCTCAGAATAACATCTTAGGATTGGAAAAATAAAATCAAACATTCAATTTCTAATAATTGACCAGACCATTGCTTTCTGTACTGGGGGTACTGTCTTAGCACTTCACAATTTAATCTCATGTAAACCTCTCAAGTCATCATTTACAACTATGGGAGATAAGTTTTTATTAAGGATATTAGTATCCCCGTTCTACAGCTGAGAAAGTTTAGACATACAGAGGTTAAATTGCAGTCTTAGGTAGACAGGAGAGGACCTGGTTTTGGACCCAGCTCTGTCCGTTCAGAATAAGCTCTTCCAGCCTCTGTGTTATGTTCTCTGGAGACAGAGTATTTCTCTTATGGGTTGTCTGAGGTTATTAGAAGATTTTTCTTCATATGGATCAAAACTCATTCCACCTATGCTCTTTTGATGCATACAGTGTAAACTGGGGTATAGATGTCAAGTCCAGGGTAGGATCGCAGTGTCTGGGCTAGGGTATGGCTTCATAGGGAAACAGTTACAGGAATCAAACCTGGGAGAACAGCAGTTCTCATTAGATATCAGTTAACCCTACAGACCTGAACAGCAAGTTGGAAAGACAGAGCAGGACATAATACTGAAGGCTAAGGTAATGTTTGGGGACCAGAACTTCAACATCATAGCATGGAGAAACACCCATTAGTACTAGAGACACCATTAGTAGTAGAAAGAAGTGGGCAGGAATTCAGACAAACTGGTGCCAAACAAACTAAAATAGAAAATGATAGATTTCTACCACCAAGATGTGAACAAAGTGCTGGAGCAGAAGGACAAAAGGAAGGAGGCCATGACTGGGTGGGGGACCACCCCTCTGTTTGGACAGGGAGCTTCTCAGTGCTTTTTTTGTGTGCCAGATCCAGTATACTGAAGTGATTATTTTAGACTCTTGGGTAGGCTTTCCTGTGTAAAGATTTTAGTTTGTAACTTTCAAAAGATTTGTAAATTTATTTAGCGATGACTTCATTTACCCAGTTTCACAAACAAAATCTTTTTTCTGAGTGAAATACTATTTTACAGTAGATTACCTTTTTCATGAAAAGTCTGCAGTGATTCAACTGATATAGAGGTTCATTTTTATACTGTTTTCATGGAAAGCTCTTGTCTCTAAGGTGTTTGGACAGAAAAGTGAGGAAATGCCCCTGTAAAGTCCCTCCTCTTTCGTGATATGCTGCTCCAGCTTCCTGTTCCTCAGGAAACCTCCAGCTTTGCATTTGTCGTTGAGTTTCAAAAGAGTTGAAATGAATTTCCACCATTTTATATTCTGTGTGTACACTTCCTTTATTCATAGTTACACGTAGACACTGTAATCTAATTCAGTCCTGAAGATTCCTTTTACCACACCTTGCTAAGGCTACGGTGATCTTCACTTTGTGCCTCATGTGCTGACATGAGTTACTGCTTTGCATTGTTACTTTCTTTAAGATCACTTTTTCTTTGTGGCTACCTTTATTTCATAAAGATTTGAACAGATGAACGTCAGGTTCTCAGATACAGTGAAGATGCTGATCGGGAATCTCCTGGCAGCAGAACCTACCACAAGCATAGGAGTGGTGCACATGATATTGAATCCATCGAGAGAGAATATTCCAGAAGGGATGTGGTTTAGATACTCTTTATCTTACCGATTTGCTTATATTCATACATTCCTTTTAATCCCAATTAAATATGTAGTTTTCATTCAGTTATAAGTAATATGGAGTATATTTATATATATTCTATATTATTTACATATATTTAATTGAATTTCTAATTGATAGCAGGTGCTGATTTCCTGCTATTGTCCTCCTCCTTGGTTTAAGCCAGCATTTGCCAAAACTAAATCTGACTTTGAATTTCACTAGCATGTTTGAATGTTTTTCATCATATATTTAATTAGGGAGTTTCATGTTTGCCTTGCACCTACAGTTATGTAGTTGGTGTGGTTGTGAATGCAGCCAGAATAGGAAATCTTATTTTGAGATTTTGGACCATTTATGAAAACCAAGCACAATAGCAGATAAGAGCATACTTAAAGAGTAACAAGTCGTTAGAACTTTAAAATGACTTGTGAGAAATCAGTCAACTCTCACTTTTTTATAGATGAAGAAGCCAAGCCTCAGAAAAGTCTAGTGACTTGCCGAAGATCATTCAGCCAGTTATCAGTAGAATTTAATCTTCTAATTTCATAATCCAGAAGTTTTTCCTAAAGTGTCACAGATCATCTTTTAGGTTTCAATTCTAATGAAATTTTATAGGTAGTATAAAGCAGTGGATCAAACCTTGTTATTGGTTCCTGAGAAAAGGTTAGAATTCTACGATATGCAGACTTTTTATAGGTTGGACACAAAACTTTCTGTCATGGACTCTCAGCCCTTTGCTAGGTTAAATGTCAATTTTTAGTTCTGAAATTCACTGTACAATATTTACGATGTTAGGAGAAGTCTGAATTAAAGGAAAAATGAATAGTTGGAAAATATCAGGTCTAAATTAGTAGGAATTTATGTTTCATTTTTCACTCTGCCTTTCCCAATAATTTAAAACTACAGATAAACTTTGCTGTAAATCCTGTTTTGTGAAAACTTTGTTTGTGTTTATGCTTCTATTGTTTGTTGTAAAGTAGTTCCAGTCCTCTTTTAAATATAAAACCTGATTGAGGCTTGTAAGTTTTCTTTTAATTTCAACTAAATGAAAGACCCAAATTATACATACATTTTTTAAAACCTGCTGAATTATATAGCTGTTGGAACATAAAACACTTTGCCATTATTTTAACCTCTCCCTTGTGTATAGCTCGAATGCTACTGATGGCTATTTTCTGTTCTCTGGAGGTAAATATATCAAGACAAAGTAATTGGTTCTAGATTTTTGATTTTAGAGTTCTCGTATTTTCATTAGATATTATTTTAAAATTTTAACCTTTTGAAAAGTAATTTAATGTTTAGTATTAGATGCTATTTTTTTAACCTCTTTGACTATGTAAGTGGAATTTAGAACATTTGAAGAAGAGGAAATTTGACCAGGATTACACCAACCACCCAGCCCCTACATACTGCCACTTGGAAGGGCTTTTCCAGAAGGAAGGAAGGTTATTTTAAAGCCAAGTAGCTGAGGCCTTTATCTTTGGGGATTGTAATGTTTGTGTGTGTGGTGGAATTTGTGTAAACTATCTATCTCTGAAAGAGGTGCCTAATTGCTTCTTGATAACATGGAAGAGTGATTAACATTGTCCCCAAATTTGTATTAAATTGTTAACAAATAATCACTGATTGAGGAGAAACATGTTCATTCCAATTCAGCTAGACACAAGTAACTGTATTAGTGTTGGTTCTGCTAGTATATATTTGGCCAATTTTAACACCTTTGGGCTTTAATCTCCTTACTTCTAGAAGGGACAGTATTAGGTATGATTATCTCAGTGCCGCCCCTTAGCTCTAGGTTATTTTCCATCTAGTTTAATATTGACATGTGAAAAATAGGTTCAATTTGAAGATATGCCATGAAATAGTCTCTTGACAAGGCAGGACATATACACTTTTGTGTATACATTTACTTTCTAATCAGATGACACTGAATGTGATTAATGAAGGTCAGCACTAAGGTTAATACAGACGCAAAAACCCCCATTCTTTCACCTGAGAGAGTAGTTGCTTTAACCTTGTAAGCTCTTGTCTGTATAGAGTCCCAGATAAAAGCTAATGAGTATTTGGGTTTACTTCATAGGAAGTTCTTGGCAGTTAACACCAAAGGGTTTTTCCATAGTTCTTTTTATTGTTGGTTTTTGGTTTGTGCAGCACTTGAGTTCAGTTTAGGGGCAGAATTTCCCTTCAACTCTCAGTGGACCTCACTCTTCTTTGCAGTGACCGTGGCTATGAAAACCTCAAGAGTTACGCCACTTTCATGAATAGTAATGGCATGTAGTGCAAATGTGAGTCTGTTTACAATATAATTTGCATTGCTTTGTCATTATCACATTGTATATTTCTGTGGTAGTAATATAGAATAAAATCTAAATTTTGTACCATGCTTTTCAAGGCTTTCTATGCTCTGTGGACTCTTCTTTAACCTCAGCCCATTCTCCATTGCCTTCACTATGGTTTAGTCATGCTGGCCTTCTTTTCCTGCCATCAACATGTCAAGCATCTGTCTGTCATAGGACGCTTGCATTTGCTCTTCTCATGCCAGAAAATCTTCTAGATCTTTGAGTGGAGTTTGGGGGAAGTGGTGGGGGTTCTTCAAGCAGGATCTTCATAATTCGTGCCTCAGTCCCAATGTACCTCTACATTGAGCCCTTTGCTCACCACCCAATTTAAATCAGTGTCCCACTGCCATCATTTTTTGTCACTTTTGTTTTCTTCATGGCTCTTGTCATTATCTGATATTATCATATTTATGTTTTGCTTATTTGATGAGTTATAATAGTATTATCAGAGTAGGGCCTTTGTATTCCACAGCACATATTTGCTTGAAAACCACTAGGCTATACTTAACTTATTAGTTATAGCCCAATTGTTGAAGTATTGCAAACTAAAAAATTGGAAACTTCTAGGTTTGGTTTATAAGCAATTCATTTGTAATTAGTTTTAAATTTTCACCTGAACAGTTATGAATAGTAGACTATGTTGCTTCTGGTTAGACAATGACTTTCATTGGATATGTGCCCATTAACCCCATATTCACTATCATCCACATATATACACTGAGAATGAACACTGTATTACCATGTTATCTTGATTTGAACCTGAACTGCAATGAAGTCGTCGTTAGACAAGAACCTATTCACATTGTACCACACATATGTAGATACAGTAGGCCACTGTTTTTTCACCTGCCTAATTCTCTCTGTCATTGGGCCATCCATGGCACTAATCTTCCCATCATTGGATTGTCACGCTATCTTATATGTCTCAAGGGCACATAGCTTGTAGATTGCAAGAAGCAGATCAGTGTTTGTAAATCACATTTACTAGTTAGGAAGCATGGAGAAAGAACTTGATGAAAGAAACCTTAAAAGTAATATTTTATTGGTGGACCAAAGACCATGGTAATCGTTGAAAATATTTAGGATTCGGGTCCCCTGGGAACATAGTTCTTAGTGAGGGGCTCTAATGGGAGAGGAAGAGGGATGGTAGCACGAGGCCTAAATAAATGCACTGGGGAGACAAGGCCAAACAGAGCCTGCTTAGGGATAACTGAAGAGGTAGAAGTTTCTGAAAACAAATATGTTTTATAATTTGACCTAGGCTTGCCTTTCTTTTTTTTTTTTTTTGGCCTTTTGGTTCAAGTACTCTCATTCTTACACAGTAATGTAATTTAGTACCTTAGTAATGAAGATAATATGTCCCCTGGCTGGTAAGCTCAAAGATCCAGAGAAGCTGTTTTTTTCATTGTTCATTCTTTCAAGAGTGTTTATAAGCCTAATTGAAGTTTTGGCAGAGGATAGCAAGGCATCTTCCAGTGATAAGGCAGCAGGCTATTGCTTATTCATTCCTAATAAATATCTAGGGATACGTTCTTTTGCCAAATAGCACTTAGCTTGCCTATTCTCCCTACCGTGTTCCCACTGCTTATTCCAGATTCATTTCCAAAATGGTAACTGGAGTTGATAAAGAATCCTAATAAGTTCCAGAAGTTAATCTCATCCATTTACCTTTTAAAAAGTAGAAATTGAAAACTCAGTGACATTATTAACCTTTTGTTTGCATGGATAGTGAAGACCTATACCCTAGCATGCCCAAGTAGAAGATGGTCTATGTTCATTGCATGTTAAAATCCTCACTTTCCCCAAAAGAGGTAAGGGGAAGGTTCTTAATATTGAAATCCATACACTTTGGTCTTTCTCTTCCTCATTGTTGTGGGTTTTTTTTTTAAAGATTTATTTATTTATTTTTAAAGAGACGGAAAGGAGGGAGAATGAGAGGGAGAGAAACATCAGTTGGCACCCTGACTGGGCACACAACCCACAACCCAGTCATGTACCTTGACCAGGAATCGAACTGGTGACCTTTTAGCTTTGTGGGATGACGCCCAACCAACTGAACCATACTGCTCCAGGCTCTTCCTCAGTGGTTTTAAAACACTTAACATTCAAGTAGTACATGAATGAATGGACTACTGTTTGACACTGAAACCAGTATATGAATAGGAAAATGACATTTAGTTTGCATAAATGCAGAGTCCAGCATTGACCATTTTATTTCAGTTTGATTTTGTCTTTTTTTTACTTTGTAACTTCTCTTCCCACATGTACCCGCTACCCCTACTTCTAGCCAGTGGACTTGTGTCAAGAAATATTCTTTGACCCATAACTATTTACCTCAATTGCTGCTCTAAGCCCCTGGGTGTAGAGAAATGCAAGCTGGAAGCATAGGCGTTTCCTCAGAAACACTCATTATTTGGTTTGGAAGACAGACCATCCCAGAGTGGCCTGCAGAGTTCTGTGATCTGCTGTGAGAGTGGTCTGATCGCAATCCTGTGGGCATTTGAAGAAGAACCTTTAAAACTTGCCTTGGGAATGTTAGAAAAGGTGACACTCGGGCTCAGGTTTAAAGGATAAGTAAGAGGCATTTAGATGGGGAATGGAACAAGTGAATCAGGTGAGGACAACTATCGAAAAGGTCACAGAGTGACCTAGGGTCTATCAGTCCTGTTATATAGTCAAAGAGAAGACTCTGCTTGTGGGAATGACAATCAGAACAGTTAGTGGGAGGTAGAGGGGTCCCTTCACTAAGGATCTTGGGATAATGGGCTAAGGAAAGGCTTTTTATAATGAAGTTTGTGAAGAGATGATAAAAGGTAGGAAGTGACCTACTATTTTTTTTTTTTTAATAGAAACCATTCTGGGAGCTCTGTGGCAAATTAACCGGTGGGTTAGGAAACTAGGTGCTGAGAGTCGTGTAAGGTGGATGTTGCCATAATCCTGGGGCGAGGTGATGGGGTGCATGGGTAGGCAATGAGTAGATCATGAACTAGTTTGTGAAAGATGGAGAGAGAGGCTTTAGTCTAGGGTGTGGGGCAGTTGGCTGAATTTGGCCTCATTTACTAAGAGGAGACAAATTGAGAGATTGGAGAAAACAGGGACTTGCCTCAAGGGTGTGTTTATAACAGGCCTGTGGGAACGGGGCAAACACTTGGTTTATGGAGAAATGTCTGGGCTGGAGACGGTATTTGTAAGCCATCACTTCACCTGATATTTGAAGTGTGAAGCTACATCAGGTCACCTGTGGATGGGGTGTAGAGTTTTCTTTTATCTTGAAATGTAACATAAAGGTAAGTTAGTTGAGTGTGTCTTTGCCTCTTTTACTCTGCAAAATAATTCTTGAAAACTGATCAGATCAAAAGGCCACTGGGAAACGTCAAGATAACAAGCAGGACTTCCCGGCAAAGTCTTCCTGGTTGTGTAAACCGGGCATCTGAGGAGCTAACTTTTCCTCTCCACTAAATTAGTATCTCTTAATTTTTAAAGAGGGAAGCATGAACATAGAGAAGGGGTTGTTTCGCCATACATTCATAATTATATAGGATGACGTGGGTGTCCCACAGCAAAGCATTACTGTCAGGTTGTGTGCTTCATCACGAATGTGCCAGAGGCTGAATGTCTCAGGCTCTCTGCTGCTGTCAGGAGGAAAGGACTTCTCAAGCTTCATTTTCTGGGGAAGCATCGTAAAGATTCTTTAAGCCAGTTCTAGGAAATGAAAGTAATTCAAGCCATACCCTCAGTGTAAGACCAAAGAGGTCAGATGTTAATGATTTATTAAATGATTGTATTTTCTGTTGGGACATACTTTTCATAGATAAGGAAAATTGTATGGCTGTGTGTGTGTGTGTGTGTGTGTGTGTGTGTTGTTTACCATGTGTTGTAACAAGAATTTCTCCAGTATTGACATCACTCATTTCACATGATATAGGACCTCACAGAAACGGCTGAAAGAAGTCCTTGACTTTGCTGGTTATGAAAAGTTTTTGACAGCAGTACAGTGTGGAAATGGGGCCCATAGTTTATGACCAGACCTGGCTTTGGAAGGGACCAAGGACAAGAATTAGAACATATGGAACTTATTTGAGAAGTAATTCCTAGCTATGACTAAGAGCCTGTGCTCAAATGCCTGGGAAAGTTTTAAAAAAAATCTTTGCAAAATAAATCATATCTCTTGTTTGCTAAATTGTAGGACTTAGATAATTTGGGATACTCATGGACTTGTGTAATTCTGTATTAAAGCTCTGAAGTTGCTCCTTTAATTAATTTTTCCTGGTGTTATTTTTAACAACACTGTGATTCACTTTGTTGGTTTATTCAATTAAGAGATTATTTATTTCAAAAGATTATTTTCTCTTCCTTTAGCCCTCAGAAGTCCTTAAAATATTCACAGTGAGTAGTCAGGAAAGATATACTCTGTGTGTATGTATTAGCTTCTGGTACTTTTTTTTTAACCGTGCAAGTTCCAATGACAGTGTTTCCTGTGTTTATTTATATCAAACTATGTGACATAAACAGCTGAGTGTTAGACCAGGAAAGTTAACTAGGAACAGCAGTACTACTACGGTTATGTTTCAGAAAGAATACCCCTGTTTTTCATTTCCCTAACTTTAATTGGGTAGAATTACAGTATGTGGGGGAAATGCTACTATTTTAAGTTAATAATTGCAGTAATCTCTTCCTAAATTCCTCTGTGTCCATACTGATTTTTACTTCACCATTACAATACTACAACTAAGCATTTGATAAGCCAAGAAAAATCATTGTTATTCAACTCAGCTTGACTTTTTATTACACATAAATATGGGATCAGCACAATAGTGCAACTCTTAGGGATGCAATCAAAAACGCATATCAATTTTTCACCCTGGCTGGGCATCTCGATTGGTTAGTGTGTCCTCCCAAAACACCGAGATTGGGGTTGGATCTCTTGTCAGGGCACATACAGGAATCAACCAATGAAGACATAAGTAAGTGGAAGAACAAGTCAGTGTTTCTCTCTGTCTTTCTCCTCCTTCCTCTCTCTCTCCAAAATCAATTTTAAAAAGGTGCATATTATTCTTCAGAAAAATTTGTAATAGGGAAAATATCTACACTTCAAGGTTTAGAAATTAGAAAGTAAAAAATAATCTCATCACTCCAACTCACAGCATTTTTTTTGATAGCCATATTCACATTTTATATAACTTTATTTGGGAGCAAGTCTTATTTATGGTCCTTCAGTGTAATCTTTATTATCTGAGAGTGGTGGAGTATGGACTGTAAGTTAGGCTGCCTGAGTTCATGTTTGTGACCCGGGGCCAATTACTGAGCCTCTTTGGGTCTCCTTTCTCTACCAAAAAATAGGCATAATATAGTACTTTTTTCATAGAGCTGTTGTAAGGATTGAAGGAGAATGCCCTTAGCCCATAGTAGGTGTTTCATATAATTGCTGTCTTGTGGCTTCTACTCTGTGATCCCTTTCTGCACTGACCTGGTGGGAGTGACGCGTTTACTTTCTGCATCCTTGCTGTCAGGCCCGTGATTCTCTAATTTACTCTCCCACCCTAAACCCCTTTCCTGGTTTCCACCTGAAATCTAACAGAACTACATTGTTTTTTTTTTAACTCAAGTTTTCAGTTCATCACAGCAGTGAAATCAGCCTTGAAAAAGGAGTAGGAAGAATTTGCAAGGTGAATGAGGTCTTACTTCTCTTTTCATTTTAATGGCCATTTGTGTGATAATGGTCAGCCCTCTGTGAAGTCTGATTTGAAGTGCAATAGTATATGTATATATATTTTTCCAAGACCACTTTATAAGGAAAAAACATTGTGTAAATATTAAAAGCCATAAATTAACCCTGACTGGTGTGGCTTAGTGGATTGAGTGCCAGCCTGCAAACCAAAGGGTCACCAGTTCAATTCCTAATCAGGGCACATGCCTGGGTTGTAAGCCAGGTCCCCAGTAGGAGACGCTCAAGAGGCAACCACACACTGATGTTTCTCTCTCTCTCTTTCTCCCTCCCTTCCCTTCTCTAAAAATAAATAAATAAAATCTTTATAAGAAAGTCATAAATTAGTTATTGTTTTTTACAACTACATTTTTCCTAAAGCTTAGTTTCATATTGCTGCCAATATAGATATAGATTGCTACCTATATTATCCCACATATATCAGAGTACATGTTATAGAAATACTTTTCTTATTTTCAAAGATACTGTTTTCTATAGGTGTGTTGCCATCCTTGGTAATGTAATGAGTAACAGTTTTTACTACAGTAACTCATTGCAGATACCAATTATGGCTATCAGAAATAAGCTTATTCATCAATTTAGCAATGTTATGCTTTGGCCAAAAAATTCATTCAATTTTTTCCTATGATGGCTCTAGTGATGCTTAGTTGTCTTTAACTTCCTTTGAAACAATGTTGTTAGATTGTATTGTGACAGCTGTCATAGTATTGTTTAAAAAACACATCAAAATTGGTGAATTTTTGTATATCCATTTTAATATTGATGATGGAAGAAAATAAGCAATATTTTTGTCATATTAGGGTTTTATCATTAAAAGAAAGGTAAAATGTAACTGAAATGCAAAAACAGATGTGTGCAGTGTATGGAGAAGGTGCTGAGACTGATTGAATGGGTCAAAAGAGGTTTGCAAAGTTTCTTGGGACTATTGACATTTTGGCCAAATAATTCTTTACTGTGGGGCTGTCTTATGCATTGGAAGATAGATGTTTAGCAACACCCCTGGCCTTTACCCACTAGAAACCAGTAGCAGGAGATAGAAGACATGCTTAAAATATCCAAATCAATAAAGTTATTGGTGAAATGAAGTATGTGTCTTTTATGGAAAAACTAAATGGACTCTTTGGCCAACCCAGTATGTTGATGTATGTGTAGGAAGGCACTTTGCTAGGCAGTGACTATTAAAACAAATCAGTAAGACATTATTTCCATTTTTACAGGGCTGGAAAGATATGTGGTGTGTGTGTGTGTGTGTGTGTGTGTGTGTGTGTGTGTGTGTGAATAAATAACATGTAGCATGAGTACTATCACTCTTATTAGCAAGAAATGTGTTTAGCCAACATTTTGTGATCTTCCTTCAATGACCAAATTTAGCTTCAGAATCCTTCTCAACCCAGCACTGAAGAAACCTGCTGTTACTCAGATAAACTTATAAGGTTAACACTGTTGTTATCAGTGACATAGTACAAGTTTGTTCAGGGTGTTGCTGCGGAAGACCAGAAATCCAGAATTCTTGCTTTGTATAAAAGTGAGTTTCTGCCCTGGTCAGTATGGCTCACTTAAGTTGCAGGGTCATTTCCATAGACTGAAAAGTTGTGGGTTTGAATCCCAGTCAGGGCACATACCCAGGTTGCAGGTTCCATTCCTTTTTGGGGCTTGTATGAGAGGGCAACCCAGTTGATGTTTCTCTCTCACATTGATCTCTCTCTTTCTTTCTCTGTCCCCTGAATCCCCCCCCCTTACTCTCCCTATAAAAGCAATAAAAAAAATGCCCTTCGATGAGGATTTTTTAAAAAGTAAGTTCAGTGTAAAAAGTAGAAATGAGTTTCACTTTTTGGGTATTAGGAAAGACATAATAAATTGGAAATGTTATAAGTCCACATTTTTAAAGAAATGCTTTAATAACTGGATAAAAGGAATCTTGCCAAGTTAGCACTTTTATTATAGTTTGTAGTTTAATATTTGTGTCTTCTGAGTACATGTTTAAGTCTCCAAGCCGTGATATGCTGGTAAAAGTTAACTGCCTTCAGGCACTCGGGTGTTGTGTGTAACCCTGATTTGTAATGCTTGCTGATTTCCGTGGTGTAAATATTCCCACCTCAGCTGATTTCCACCCCAGGTCACTGAAGGCAGGTTGGGAAGAGATGCACCCAGCGGCTCCGGAGCTGCTGGGAGCCTGGTCCGGCACACTGCCAGACCCCAGCCCATCTTCGTCGTCATTCTCAGTCCCTTCCTGTGTTAGGTCCCTCTCCATCCTGCACCATCCCTTCCTCCCTGCTCTCCCTCCCTCTCTCCCTCTTTCCTTCCATCTTGTCCCCATCACTGTAAAACTGCAATAAGCAATTTAAGAAATTGCATATACTTTGGGATATCTTAAATCTTTCTTAAGATTTTAATAATCCACATGGCATAAATATTGAGTAATTATGATTAAAATACATTAACATTCAGCTCCTAAAATGTAATGGCTATAAAATGACTGAGGGACTCTGGGAATTTAATGAATTTTCATTTCTTTTATAAATTCGCTGGGACTATTACATGTTTGCTTAAATTCATAAATGAAGAATTTAAAACAGATGAGTGATTTTAATTTCTCTCCAAAGATATTCTTTGTACTGAATACCAAGAAGGGTGGAGGGATATTGGCAGGAACAAATGCCATTAAAAGGTGGGGGGAGATAAATATTAAATTACATAAATTATCAATTTGTTGAAGCTGCCTCCACCTGCCCTCACATGTACAGCCGCTCTGACCCCTCTAAGCTAGGAGGTAACATCTGGAGAAAAATCTTCTCGAGGCCATAACTGGCTAAGCCCAGGATATATAATGTTTCGGACTTTTGAGGTTTGGGAAGAGGGAGAGGAGTTATATTTTTAACAGAATGAGAACATTGATATACACGGGACAGCTGTGTTATGGGAAAATCTTTGCCATCCCTTACAGTGTTGACAAACATGAGGGCGTCATTGGAACCTAATAGCAATGCCACAGAAGTACACAAGTTCATCAGTTCCGGGGGTTTCTGAGAATGCCCAAAGGTAGGGAGAGGACTGGATCAAGTGACCTCACCAGTATCTCTGAAAAATGCAGGAGTGATTAATTAACCTGTTGAAAGAACTAAGCTTGTAGCATTCATTGTATCTTTGGGAGCCTGTATTCTCAAAGGTCGATTTAACCTGACATCTTCCTTGTATAACCTTTGTGGTAACGCAGCCACATATTCTATAAAAGTGCTTTGCTAAATATATACTTTTGGTCAAAATCGATAGAAAAGTATTTGTTACAGGAATGTATGTGCAGGATGTTGGGGAGTAATTTCAGTAGCTTTTAAGATGTCAATTCTAATTTGACCCTTTACATATCTTGTTATTTATAGTTGAAAAACAGTTTGACCTTTTTTCCCTCTGATTTTTAAAAAGACTTCCTTATTTTAAAGTATAAATGAAAAGGGGTAATCAGAACGGCAATAAGTAGACACAAGTTTGTGAGGAGGCAGTATGTTATGGTTATAGCTGGTGTTCATAAATGGTTTCCATAATGCTTGAATGCTTTACAGATATTCTTAGCTTAACCTCCTGTTGGAGATTGCTGGTTAGGAGGAATGAAGGAAAAGTAGTTTCAAAACAACAAACACGCTAAAATAAATAACTTACCTCTCTGGTTCAAACAACACTATTCCGAGAATCTCATTTGGTGCAACCTAGAGTTATGACATTATTAGATCACAGTGGATTATATGAAATTTTGCAGTTTACCCACCTCCTTTATTTCTGAGGTACATTCTGTGAAAATGGTCAATTCCTTCTTGGGTGAATGCTTTTTCACTGTGTACTCGTATGTGTGTAGATGGTTTCATTACAAAATAGCAGACTTTTATTGGGGTGGTCATAAGCTCCAGGAGCAGAGGGTTGCTTGCTGTTTGCCCTGGAAACCATTCTGTTCCATTAAAGAAGCTTGATGTCAAGTGAGTGCTGGTGAGACCTCACCCTCTTATACTGCGCAATTCCAATGGCAACTTTGTGGTTCACTTTTTAAAATGATATCTGTATTAAAATCGACCTGCTTGAAAAAAAAGAATGGATTTATTATGTTTTTAATTTCTTAAATTGAATTTCCTGGGGTGACAGTGGTTAGTAAAATCACAGGGGTTTCAGGTGTGCAGTTCTACAGCACATCACCCGCACACTGTGTTGTGCGTTCACCACCAAGTCAAGTCTCCGTCCATCACCATTACCCGCCTTTACCTTCCTGTACCCCCGCTTCTCTCCGGCAGTCACCATACTGTGGTCTGTGTCTGTGAGTCTTTTTTTCTTAAAACAATTAATTTAGTAGAAAGCAAGTACAACTTTATAATAATAAGCTCTTACAATCATTGTACATAAAACATAAAATTTAATCTTTGTAAATAGGCTACAAGAGAAAGGCATATTATCACCTTCATTATTCAGAAAGGGAAACTGAGACCTGGAGAGTTTGAATAACTACCGAGATTGCACAGTTGTCAGGGTATAAACCAAGAATTAAATACAAACTAGTGCCCTGCATGGACAGTGTACTACTTATACTGATCTCCTGAAATAAAAGGGGAGATTCATATAGCACCATTCTTCAAAACCTTAAATTTCTTTTCCTGATATATTCCTTATAATAAAAGTATTGTTACTGGTAAAAGTAAAGACAAAAGTAATAGTAAATGTAAGTAAGAGTTGGATCTAAATCTATGAAGTCCAATGGGCTGGGGTTCATAATGGAACACTGGCTTCCTCAGTAGAATCACACCATCCAGTATAGAAGTAAGTGACCTTTAAGGTAGAAATTAAATGGATCATTGTAGTACCCACATAACCTTACATGGCACTTTTTAATTTTTAGATAAAGACAGGGTTTTTAAGAGTGATTTGCTCATCTCGAATGATCTAAAATATAATGTACTTAGTCTTTGACTTTGTATTACTTATTTTATGAAGGTATTGTTCGTATGCCCATCATCCACATCTTATGTGAGTTTTGGCTTTTGAGTTCTACTTTAGAAAAACTGAGTTTACTTAACTAGAGAGGGACTGTCTCTTGCATAGCTCTGGAATGTTAACTTGACCAGTATCTAGAAATCAGCCTCAGGCTAGCCCTGGACCATTTACCAGAGCTTCATCCTGAGAAGCTGTTTGGTAGGAAGGAACAGGACTGGGGTTAGGACAAGGCAGTGGAGAGATACTTGCCTATAATCCCCAAAAATAGCACTCTGATCTGATTTTCCCAATTGCAAAAACAATGGGAAAATTATCTATTCTTACTCCAGAGACTGTTTATAGGTATCTTCTGTATTGATTAGATTCAGTCCCCTCATTATTACAT
Source organism: Tonatia bakeri (assembly GCA_004024845.1). Taxonomy (NCBI): domain Eukaryota; kingdom Metazoa; phylum Chordata; class Mammalia; order Chiroptera; family Phyllostomidae; genus Tonatia; species Tonatia bakeri. Next base: position 126,395 of record PVIA01001880.1, read on the forward strand.
ACCGTTTTGATCTTTTCACTTTGTGAATTGGCTACAAAGGCTTCTCAATAAGAAATTATTTTTTCAATGAGCTATACCATCTGTATAGCTCTGTAAATTGCATGGTCTCTTGTAGCTCTCTTAAACAGTTGCTTTAGATAGTACTGCAGAATATCATTAAGTATTCTCTTCAAAACTTTACAATCTTTTAGTACTTTGAAAGTTTGAGGTACAGAGTAGTAATCTCAACATCCTGGTGCTATTGAGTTTGGCCTGATAATGAGACACTGTCAAGATTGAATAGTGATGATCTGTGACTGGCATCGACACGGAACCAACACCTGGAAGGGGGCGAGAAAGCAGAGGTGTAAGGCGAGTTAGTTCCCTTTCAGATTTCTTTTAGTGCCTCACCACTGCCTTTGTTGGACAAACACATTGTGGTAAGGTTCCCAGCAGTGACCAGCAAGCACTGAAAATTCCTCTAGGATAGCGCTCGGAAATCCAGGGTCTGTGTACTTAGAGGGAAAAAACAAACATGTTTGGAGAATCATTCTTCTAACTACTTAAAAACATTTCTAACCATTACTTTCCAGTGATTTATGGACACTCCCATGTGGCTGGTTATTAGAACCACCTGAAACAGCACAAGAAAAGTGACAGGAAACTGAGCTGCCTGGCTCAGTGCCACTCAACCCCAGTGACAGTGTGTCCACCAGGTAACGTGGTGTTGTCAACCACGGTCCAATAGCAGACTTGCTTCTCTGCTACAGAAAAACAACTGCAATAGCTGGTAATTATTTTTGAATTCTAAAATGGACCAGTATCTGTAAAAAATAAGTTGTTTAAACCCAAGGTTAAGTAATGGTTAAAAATTATAAAATAGTTAATGAGTGCATTTTGTCTTGATTATTGAAATAAGGCCTTTTTCAGGAACTTACATGATCAATATATAAGAAGAGTAGTCCTAAAGTTGCTTTTGTATTTTTCCTAAAGCCTCTTAGTAAGGGTCATGCAAAGTAACACATTCCACAAATATTATGGGATCTTGAATCTCCTGAACTCTGTGACTCGATTTTCCCCCTGGTGTTACCTTCTGGAAGTAGTTTCATCAAGCTTCTTGCATAAATCTGGAAAGAATGAGTTTTACAAAAGCCAAAATTGCATTTTTCTAGATTTAAAAAAATAAATAAATAAAAACATTGTGAAATTTAAATCACCACAGTTGCACCCTGATTCACATTTTTAATTATGATTTTCCATCATTTGGTATGTTTTTCCCTTTATTATTCAGTAGCAACAATAAGCCTTTTAAACCTACCAAAACTTAAGTAAAGAAGGCATTAAAGAATGCCTTCTTTACGTCACATGTGGATTACTTCAGAATTGAAGAATTCCACCCGTGTGGTGGAGCAGTGCGTGGGGGTGAAAGGCATGCGTTCCCCCAGGGATGCACAAACATGAGGTCAGACGCAGCCGCACTGGGTTGTAAATCCACATTGTGCCCTTCGAGTGTTGGCGTTTCCATTTTGATCTCTTGAATGTAGATCACACATTGTGAACAGCAGCCCACTGCACACAAAAGAAGCATCATGTTTCAGTTGTAAAACCACATATATGTTATAATCATTTATGAAAAAATTAGGTTTCTGGTAATCTACTGTTGTAAATGGGTACTCTGGACAGGCACAGTTCTGATAAGTCAATTTGTGTCTTATTTACTACCTTTGAGTAACCACGTTTTAAGTCATCTTGGGAAGTTCTAAGACTGCTTACAATAATTCTGAACACATAGTAGACATTATGAATTTTGTGAAGCAGCAAACATTTATTGAAAGTCTGTCACACACCAAGTCTATGCTTGTTATTTGTAAAATACACACACATATATAATTTTATAGAAGCCGTAAGAGATATAGGGATGAAGACCTGAATCTTAGTTGTTTTGGTACCGAGATTCAGGTGGAAGTGGGGATAACTCGCATGCTCACATTCTTAATACATTCCAGGTGATTGTTAGATTTTGCATGTTATGACATAAAATTGACTGTAGTTCAGCATTGTGAAGAGCTTTGCATATTACTTGGTACGTAGTAAACACTCAGTAAACCCTATCTATTGTTATCTATCACTTTTGGATGTTTTTTCTCCCTCACTTTTTTCTGTTTATTATCTCTGGAACTTTTTTTTTCTTTCAGCTTTACATTAATAGAATGAGAAAAGGAGAAAGAGATAAAATGAGCAAATTCAAAAACAAAAGAAAAAATGAAGAAATACAGAATAGAGATAGGAAATAATACGTGCTCATAGGGTTGTTAATTATTGTATTTAATTTGTTATATTGCAGATTTTGTCTTATTCTCAGGTCATATTTAGATAATAGCAACATAAGGGGTTTGTCAAAGATTTAAACAACTGGATATGAATGTCAGTGCCAATCAATGTCTTAGTATACCTGTCCACTCCCTTCCCATAATCCTTCCCATCCCAATTAAAAAAAAATTATTCATATTGATTAGTTCTACCATTTTGAGGCGGGATATCCACCAAAGTAGTTCTTTGAGTCTTCTGTGGCATCAAAGTCATAGTTCTCAAGTTAAATTCATTGTCTTAATTCTTTCTCCACCAAATATACTCCATACTGTTCACACTAGTTCTTGTATGTGCCCTGACAGGGAATCAAACCTACAACCTTGGTGTATTGGGATGATGCTCCACCCACCTAAGTTACCTGTCCAAGGGGTTCTTTTACTGTAGTTCTTAATGTGATGCCATTGTTCAGTGTCTGAGGTAGAAACACTAGTGTCACTTTTAATTCATCTACTTTTGTTTTTCCAAAAACCCCGAACTGTCTCTGCACTCCCCTGCTGCTCACCCGTCCGCGCCGCGGGCACCTGATCTGGCTCCTCCTCACTTCCAGCTTGAGTCCCTCCCAGCCTTCCAGTTGGCGTGTTACGCACTCATCTCTCCGCTTTCAGAATGTCCTACATATTACTGGCTTCCCAGAACAAGTTTTTGTAACGTTAAAAAAATTCTCTGTCCAGAAACCACCATTCATTCCATGTTCAGGCTGCTTTGCCTGATTACGGGTATAATTCACCCTTTCCTTACTTATCCCAATTGAGTTAACAACTAATAATGCATACTCTTTTCTCCAGTTCGAGCAATGTTCATATTAATTAATAATAATAACATAATACTTGTTTGGAGCCCGCTGTGTGGCAGAACTGTTGGACACTCTTCACATTCATTCCACTATTCCCAGTTTTCAAAAGTTAAACGAGGGCCTGCAGCAGGGATGGTGCACTCACTATTCACGCCCACTCTGAATGAGGGCTTAGCGAATGCTCTCTCTGCTGTGCCACGCCCCCCTTCCCACGTGCTGTGCTTGCTTCCGCCCTTTTGCCTTTATCCATGGGGTTCTTTTTTCCTAGAATATTTTTTTTCCTTTTGGTATATCCAGTTCATATCGACTACCAAAAGACTACATCATCTCATTTGGTTCTCATGGATCTTTCCTGTTGTCAGAATCCTAATACATTTCTAAGGAGTTTGGCATAGTTTACCACGTAACTCCCTTCAATGTAATCAGTTTTGACTTTCACTTTTTCCAGAATTTTTAACAGCACTTTACAAGCATCAAATACTTTTTGAATGAATACATTCCTCTCTTCTCAAATAAATATTAACTTTCTGGAAGGTTTAGCCCATGTGTTCATTTTTTCCCATCCCCACAGATCTCAGCAATGAGCTTGGCATATATGTAAATACCTAGTGCTTGGCTGTGAGAGAGGCCAAGCCGTCTCTGTCTTGTGGAACTTTCATGGGAAAATGCCACCTTATACTGTGCGCATAGATACACTTCAACCAAAAAGGGCAATAAAGTAGATGCAGAGATAGAAGTTAAGTAAATACAGAATGAGATTTATTATCTCTTGTTTATTTGGCAATATTAAAAGATGTCCGTTTTGAGCACTTGCTGTGTGTTCTACACTCATCATCTTAGTTCTCAGAGCCAAGTCCTCGGGCACATGATGCAGCTGTGCTCAGCAGGGTTACGTAGCAGCCTGGGAGCAGCAGAACCCCGTCTATTTTGAATACGTGTGCTAACTACCTATAGCCTTCTTCAGTCTCATTTTGGAATTTTCACCCTTTGAGAAGTATCTCCCTGTTGAAGTTCTCTAACTTCAAATGCATTAGATCATGCTTGTTCCCAGCAAAAACATTCAGTAAATGTTAGCCTTTACTTTTGCTCTTTTTCCAAATTACGCTGAAGTGTTCATGACACTTCATTGCCGTGTCCCCTCATGCAAACTTAACTTTAAAGGCAGAATCAGCTATTTATGTCTGTGAAATCTGGACATTTGCGTGTTAATATGTATTTGGGCTTCCATGAAAGCAAAGAGGATTTAGGGAGTGAGAGTGGTGAATGAGCTGCTTTGCTACTGTTCCCAGTCACCCCTCTCTAGTCAGAGGCCTGTGTGGTGTCTCTGGAAGGATGTCTGTCTGCGCTCACCAGTGGGGGTTAGGCGATGGATGTCTGAGGTGGCCACAGATGCCTCCACCGAGGTATTCAGACCCTCAGTGTCTTAGAAAGAAGCTTGAGTATTGATTGACTTTCTATGCGCAGGATTTTAGGTGTCTTTTTAAGATCTGTCATCTCATTTTTCTGCAGTATGGAGAATGACAGAATCTTGGAAGGCATGGCCACTCTAGATTTTTATTTTTGTGTATGTGTTCGCAGTGCATTTAGACTCTGGAATTTAAGAAATAAAACTTGACTAGAAAATAACCAGTTTAGTGAAAATAAGTGAAAGTCAAACCCTTTTATTGGAATTTTAAAATTTTGGTAGAATTTCAGACTTGCAGAAAAGTTATAAGAATAATATAAGGAACTCCTGTACACACTGTAACCTACTTTAAAATAGAGTAATATATTAAAATATTTTTTCATTAGCATTTGCTAATTATATACTAGCTCTGTTGTCACAGTGGCAGAATAAATTTTGTTAACTCGGCCTTCTCTCCCTGCCCCACCACGCTTCACTGAGATGTCATCGACATATAGCAGCGTGGGAACCTAAGCTGCACCTGCTGATTTGATACATCTATGTATTGCAGAATGATCACCACCATGGCGTCAGCTAACACGTCCATCCTGTCACACGATTACCATTTATCTTTACAGTCAGACATTTAAGATCCTGTGTTTAACTTTAGTGCTCTTTAAAGGACTTTTTAAGTCAAGATTTCCTTCCAGCACGATGTTACTCTTAGAAATGTTTGTCTCCTTGCGTTCAGTACCTGTGCCCTGTGCCTTGAACCCTCTCCCAGTATTTTCACAGATTAGTGTTAGAAGGTTTATGTTTTAAAGTGTTAGGGAACTCCCAGTTTGGAGTTTGGGGCTAAAATACTGTTCATTGAGAAGTGATCAGATACTACTTTAGTATGGTTGGAAAATAAGAACATTCAGGAGAATCCCAGGTGTAAGGATTCTAATGAAATAGGGAAAAAAGTGAGCCTTATTTTATTTTGTAGTTGTATAATTATGATGTTCTAGTGGCAAAATGGAAGAGGCTTTTATGTGGTTGAATTTAGAAGTGATGCTTGAATTGACTACATTAAAACAATGTAATTAAACGTACTTATAAATTTAATATCCAATATGCTATTTCTTAGTTATATCTTAGAATAAGAAATTTAAATATTTAAACTAAGATACTATACGTGTACTTATTTTCACATTTTGTTAGGATTAAGTGAAATAATTTGCAAGAACAATTTAATTATAAAATAGAAGAAGACTATAATATGTAAGGTATTTTTATTTCATTTATAGAAGCAAACGAGAAAAAAAGCTATTTAAATAAGGCAGATAAAGGAGTCATCTTTTATTAATATTTGCATGAAATTATACAAAATTTAATGTATATGCATTTTTAATTTCAGATTCAAAACGCTAATGATGTATTAATTGCGCCACTTGAGAAATTTCGCAAAGAACAAATAGGTGCAGCAAAAGTAAGTGTTACATTTTACTTTTCTTCAGATGTTCTCCTGGTAATTAAAGATAACACAATGTCAGATGTGTTAACATTTTTGAAATTAGAATGACCTTTTAAAATTCTGTATGTCATTTTTAACTTTTGCACTGAGCCTATTACAAGGACCGGAATTCTTTTAAACATAGAAGATATTAGTCTTCTACTGAATAGAGAAAAAGTCAGTGTAAGTGAGTTCCTTCCATCCCCACAATTGCAGGAAATTAAATACAGTTGTATAGTTTTGGTGAAATAATGAGCTTTGTTCCTAACACCTATAAAACAAAAATTAGGCACAGGGTATATTAAAAAATCAGGCAGTTATTTTAAAAGAGCTTTTATTATTTATTGTATTTTTTCATTATTAATGAAAACATGTGTTTGAGGAAAAACCTTAGGCATATTTGTCAGGCCTTTGCATTAATGTTTAGTTGATTATATACCAATTAAAATTTCCCTGAGTGCAATGTTTTCTGAAATTTACTTGCATCTTTTTTCTTAGATCTGCTTTATAAGCTGAACACCATTGTGTAAGGACATAAAACCTAGGGTTTTCAAAACAGAACTCATTGTCTCCCATCCTTCCCTGATCCTTTCTCTGTTTTGGTTTTCTGTTTGGTCAGTGACATCCCCCTTCCCCATTCCAGAAGTGCTACCCATTCTGCTGCAGATTTACTTTTCCTTCTTTCCTCTGTCTCCTCTGTCTGAAGTATTGAATGAAACAGCCTGCATTGCATACTCCTGTCCTAATCTCTTAACTGATTTCCCCATCTTTGTCCTTCTTCAATGGTGAAACCTTCAATCGTTCTCCATGAGAGACAGTTTAATCCTGATCCTGGAAGCTTTCCATACTGTGCCCATTTGCTGCGTTTCAATATGCCTCTGTCCATGGCTGTGCTCAAACTCTTTTCTTTCCCTGGAACATTTCTTACCCTTCCCTTGTTGAAGTCTTGTTAGCTCTGTGAGGCTCATCACCCAGCACCAGGAAGAAGCCTCCCTTATATAGGCCTTTCCTCATTCGCTTCGCTTCCAGGATCGATTTTTCCCCCTCATATAATCCAGTAGTCCTTATTCCTTATTTCCTGTAGAAAGCTATCACACTGTGCCTTGAATTAGTTTTATGTACATTTCTCCACCAATTATGAACAATTATCAAGTCAGGGACTAAGCCAGAACCATGTCTGTGTTAATTAAAGCAGCAAACATTTATCAATGTCATGGTTGGCCTACTTGTGGCAGTCATGGTGTTTAAAATGAAGGGATCCAACTATAAACAAGACAGCTGGGATCCCTGCACTTGTGTCCCTTACTATCTTTTGTGGGAAACAGACACTAACGTCGTTGTAAATGCACTAAAGGTTGTCATGTGAAGTGCAGGGTGCTTCATGGGAGTCTAATTAATGGAATTGACCTTGTTCTCAGAACCAGGAAATGCCTTCTGGAGGAATTGTTGGTTAAGCAGAGATGTAAAGGATGAGAAAGAAATAGCTAGACATGGGCATACGAGGGTGGGAAGGGGAGAACCTTTTACACATTCCTGAAGAAGGAACAAAGTGGGTGTGAATCAAGGCCTTGAAGGAGGAAAGAGGCTGGCATTTTAAAGGAAAATGCCCCAGTGTGTAGGGATATAGAGGACCATGGGGATGGAGGACATGCGTACAAACTTTATTGATGGGTCACGGTATTTTATTCCTCATTCTAAGGGCACTGGTGAGTCAAAGAGAAGTTGCAGGTAGAGACGTGATACTATATTTGCATTTTTAGGCTTTATTCTAGTTGCATGTCATGAGAGGATGCAAGACTGCTCTTGTGCAAACAAGTTTGGAGCTATTGGTAGGGCCTTTAGATTGAGAAGGTGATGGTGGCTGTGGAGACCAAGGGGTATATTTCAGAGGAAAATGGAAAGGGATAGATAGGAAATGGGTTACATATTGAGAAGTGAGGAACAGGACATTTCAGAGATGACTCCCAGGGGTCTGGGATGCATAATTGGGTGGTTTTGAAGCCACTTACTGAGATAAGCAGCATGTTGGTTTGGATGGCAAGGATAGTGATTCTGGCTTTTAGACGTACTGGGTTCAATGTTCCTCCAAGTGGAGGTGTGTAACCAGATCTGAATTAGAAATATACCTTAGGGGATTATTGTTCTCTGAGTGTTAACTAAAATCAAGGTGGGTAAATTAGGTCCCATTGGAAAGAGTGGAGGAGAGGACTGAGTTATAATCTGAGAACTCTCAACATTTGATGTTTGGGGAAAGAAGAACAGGATGGATAAAAAGACTGAGAAGGAAGGGGCAGAAGAAGGAAGAAAATACCAAGAATGTGGTATTCCAGAGCAAGGAAGGGTCTTTTCAAGAATACAAATAGCTGGTGTTTATTGACATCTGAATGGTAGGGGTTCTCACTGAACTATTACATCTGTGCCCTGATTAAATCCTTAAAGCCGCCTGTGATGTGAGTAAAAGCGTTACACCCGTGTTACAATGTGGACAGCGAGGAGTGAGCGGCACCAGGTCACAGAGCTGGGAAGTCAGATGACGGAGGTAAAATCAAGCTGTTTTACTTTGCAGCCCTGATTTACAATATTCATCAATTTTTATCAACTAAAGAGCTCTGTGAAAAATTCTTTTTTTTTAAATTCAGGACATTCTAAGTTTTCTGTTCCATTGAAAGCAGTAAATTTCATGTGTGTATATGGATTATTCTTATTTGAAGATTTCGATTAGCTACAGTTGTGGTAGCCTGAGCACTTACACCCATTTTATTTTTTAAACATCTTAATTGATGGACAGAACCACTGAGAGCACACAGTAGTAGACTGTGCCTTTGCCTACTCATCAGAAGGTTAAATCTGTGGCTAAATGGAATCAAATGAAATGTTGAGTATAAAGATTGAATGGTGATTGTTTTATTTGCCTGATGCTTGTAATACTAAATTGATTCCAAGCTGTTAAGTAGTTTTTTTGTTTTTGTATTTGTTTTTTAGTAAAGTGAATAAAAAGCAGTTATTTTCCTCTGAAATATACATTTGGATATATTTCAGTTTTCTTTCGGTATTGCAAAACATCATGGTAGGAATAGAAATCCTTCAAAGTGTTTATCTTTTTTTTAATGCTTTACTCACTGTTTCACTTAGGTATTTCCATACTTAGTAAATACAGTTGATTCTAGAAATGACACTCGGCTGCCTTTCACAGAGTGGAGGTTTCCCACAAGCGTGCTCAGACCAATGAGCCAGCTGGAAGGTGAGAGTGTCTGTTAAGTGTAGAATCTTCCCCTGTAGTCAGCAAACCTCTGTAGCTTGGTCCTAGTGGAAAACGCTGAGTCAAAGTGGCCCTCTGCTCACAACCAGATGATCCTATTTAACTGGAGTGGATAAAGTCCATGGACCACAAACATTTCCTTTGTAGTGTGTTCTATGGAGCTTTGAGACACCTGATACTTTGCTGTGGAAAGTGCGGTCCTGAATGAGTTACAGTTGTGGGGGAAAAGCACCACGTATCTGTGAGAGGCATTAGGAAAGGTTAACGATGGGGTTGTTGAACTCAGGGACAGAGGAGATGGGCCCTGCTTTTTGAGTGGCTAAAGATTAGAAGAATTATCTATGAACAGTTGTCAAGAGAGTATTTATTTAAAGGTTCTTAGTCTAGTGATATTCACAGAATGGGATGGTATTACAGGCCTGGCCTGTTACATGTGTCAGAATGTAGTAGTGTTAAATGTTAGGTTTCTTTAATGTGTCTTCTGATACTTTGCCAATCTACGTTTTAGAAATGAGTGAAAGTAGGTATTCAGAACTATTAATACCCACAGGAATTTCCACAATATGAATACATCTAGAGCAGCATTATAACGAAGCAGGATGAATTATAATTTGTTTCCACACTTTCGTATAAATTAACAGCTGTATTTCATTGGTAATACTGCAAATCTCCTCGTCCCCAGAGAGAATCAATTGTAAGTCATACCTGCACTTTTCATGCTTGTTTCTGTGCAAACTGACTCTTCCTAGTAAAAGACAAATACATTATGGGGAAGTGTGTGTATGTTTCTGTGTATGTGCTTGCAAACATATATATAGACCAGACTGTTAGATATTTTAAGAGATGGAACTGACTTTCAAGAGGCCATTTCTCATATTCTTCATATAAACAGACTGGCCATCTCATTGGTGACACCATTAGGTATAGAATGTCATTCCTCAGACCAGTGTCAATCTGCTGCTGGGAAGCAATATCTCAAATGCTTCCCAGAATGACAGTGTGCAGTTTCTTTTACACGTTTACAACTAAGGCAGAAATGTAAGGCAGATTATATGCACAAGGGTAAAAGCAAAGCAGGAACGTGTCTACGGTTGGACTACAGGGTGGGTAACAGGATTATGTGCTCTTTTGAGGGTGGTTATACTTCTGAAAGGTATGAAAAAGAAGTCTTTCAAAGGCCTATTAACCTAGAGGCACAGAAACAATGGTCAAGGCTTGCTTAAGGCAAAGATAACATTTTTATTGGCTCGGGCCTGACTACCTGCCGTGACCTGCCCAGTCCAGAATTTATGATCAGCTTGTCCTGTGAGGCTGCTTCTGGCGAGATTTATTACAGTACTCTTTGCATCCACACCAGCGGTCTCGTTCCTCCAGGCTGTTCTTTAGAATATTCTTTTGCGAGATATTTTATTTCCTTTATCTTTAGCAAACAAATGATTTAGTGTGAAGTATCTTAATTATAAAAATGTTTTGAATATGTCCAAACTTGCCCACTTTGAATCAGATGAAGTTAATATATTTCCCTTGATTTAAAAATTTCCACCACATTGTGGGAATTAACATTGACCGGTTTCATTAGGGATAAGAGAGGCTTGAGAAGTACTGCCTATAAAAGCTAAAAGGTACTTTTTTATTTATATGGGAAATGTTTTTCAAGGCTTATTTCTCAAAAGAAACTTCACAGGCTAGAAGGGATTGGCAAGAAATATTCAAAGTGATGAAAAGCACAGACCTAAAACCAAGATCACTCTATCCAGCAAATCTATCATTTAGAATTGAAGAACAGATAAAGAATGTCCCAGACGTCCCCCGCAAAAAGGGGAAAGAATTCATCATCACCGAACATTATCATATGAAATGTTACAGGGTCTTCTTTGCCCGGGCTGGTGTGGGTCAGTGGATTGAGCACCGGTCTGTGAACCAAAGGTTCACTAGTTACATTCCCAGTCAGGGCACATGCCTGGGTTGCAGGCCAGTCCCCAGTAGGGGGCACGTAAGAGGCAACCACACATGTTTCTCTCCCTCACTTTCTCCCTTCCTCTCTCTCTAGAAATAAATAAATGATGCCTTTAAAAAAGGGGGAGTCTTCTTTAAGAAGATGGTCAAAAATATAAACAATAAAATGGCAATAAATACATAGCAAATACATAGCAGTCAACAATTGATTCTAAAAACCAAAGTAAACAAACAAGCAGAACAAAAACTGAATCATAGATACAGAGAACCTTTGATGTTTGCCAGTGGGAAGGGGCCGGGGGATGGGCAGAAAAGGTGAAGGGACTAAAAAGTACAGATTGGTAGTTACGGAATAGTCATAGGGATCTCAAGTACAGCGTGGGAATCAAGTAGACAAAGAATGTACATGTGTGACCCGTGGACATGGACAACGATGTGGGGGTCGCCTGGGGGAGTGAGTGGGCTGGGTGGGGGGTACCCAGGGGAAAAACTGGGTTGACTGTAATAGCATAAACAATAAACATATAATTTAAAAAAGACTGATTTTCACTTTTAATTATATCTTTTTTTTAAAAGATTTTATTTATTTATTTATTTTTAGAGAGGGAAGGGAGGGAGAAAGAGAGACAGAGAAACATCAATGTGCGGTTGCTGGGGGCTGTGGCCTGCAACCCAGGCATGTGCCCTGACTGGGAATCGAACCTGCGATACTTTGGTTCACGGCCCTCGCTCAATCCACTGAGCTACGCCAGCCAGGGCACTTTTAATTAGATCTTAATAGAACTCATGAACATTCCTCTATGGTTTAAATATAAAAATAATATCATATTAGTCATTTCATTATAGAACTTTCTTCTCTTTACATTGATTTCATATTGATGACTGTGATGGAAGCTGATGATTCTTGTCCCTTTGTGCTGATGTTGTAGAGTTTTGATTCTGCCTCTGAACATTTGTTTATTATTTTGAAAATTGGAATTATTTTAGCATTTAGTATCTACAAAATCTACAGAGAATTGCCATGGTTAATTCCTGCTATAGCCTCAGATTTCTGTCCTTCATGTGGAAAATGGCTGTACTCTAATTTGTTGTTTGAAATATACAAGTGGCTTAGAGAGAATGTAGAAGGATTACAGATGCTTTACTTATTCCAAATTATAAAGTTTCGGTCACTGAACTGAATTATTTATCTAATTTAACAGATAATACTTTTGACTCATGATGAGAATATCTGAAATGCATGGTTTATACAGGGTCAGATGTGGATGAGGTCAGCATACTTTTTCTCATACATCAATGAGCCCTAAGAGAGTAGTGAGGATTGGTTTTTCACGTGCTGCTGACTGCCACTGAGCTGAGTGCCTGTCTCCTGGACAGATGTTCTGTGGCAAGGACTCTCTTTGGGACTGAATTCTCTGGGCAGACTCTGAGCCACTTAATAGTTGTTTTGAAACTATTTGTAATTCCCTTTATCATACATCTAATTAGTAGGCCCTATTATGTTATCCAGGTTGCAGAATTACTGATTTTTGTTACTCGGTCTTTTTAAACAGTAATAGTATTACCCTTTATAATAGTTAACCATGTATGCTCTAAGCACTTTACACATAAACTCATTTAATCATCACAACCAACATATTAGGTAAGAAAACTGTTATACTCATTTTGTTGATAAAGAAACCGAGGTGCAGGAAAGCTAAGTAAATGGGCTGAGGTCACCTAACCAGTGAGATGTAGAGTCAGATTTTAATCAGAAATAAGGTAAAGCCTGTACAGTTCTTTAGTAGCCACCACCTGTTTGGTGATTCCTTTAAAAAGAAATCTCAAACAAGGAGAATTTGTTGGTTAGCTCTTTTGGAGAGTAAGATCACATCTTATAATTATTTAAGGGTAAGTTCTGTAGAGTCATACAAACTTGAGATCAAAACCTGGCCCTCAAAACTTGTAGGAATTATGAACTTGGTAAAATAATTCCCTCTTTTAAGCCTTAATTTCCCCATCTGAAAAAATGGAGGAAGTAAAAGTACCATCTTCATAAAATTGCTATGACAGCATGATTTGACATTTCATGTAAGTTTCCTGGCATAATTTCTTTTATATAGTGACCACTAAGCTATTAATTGCTTTTGTTTTATAATTAATAATTATTATTGTTATTATATATTTTCTGTCAATATTTATCAAAGTATTGCAACAAAAATAAGGTCATTGTTCATCATGTAGGTTAGTTTGCCTTATTTTGTTTCATGCACAGAGAGAGACAAGTCTGACTTGACAGTTAAATATTGATAAAGTGTGGTTCACAAGGCTACCACACAAGAGGGCTTTAGAAGGCCATTACTCATAATTAATGATACTATACAAGTTATGGATCACTAACAACACTCTTACAAAGTTGGAGGTATCACCATGTTCACTTAACTCACCTGAGACCCAGAAAAATCATGTAGCCTTGCTAACTACGCAGGGGTGCCCTTGTCCCCTAGCTGGGATTCAAATCCAAGCCTCCTGATGCCTCACTGATTTTGGCACCGTGCCCTACCTTCCTGCATGTAAACTTTTTTGTAGATAATAGTGTGTTTTTGCCATCCTTACAACATCTGTATGAGGCGAATATCAGCCCTGTTTGAACTCATTGCCATCAGTAGAAAAACAAACCGGATCACACTTCCTGGAGACAGGATGTTGGCAGTGGTCTGTGTACTTGACAGGTGGCACCCTTCTGTGTCTCTGTGTATTACAAAGTCTGTTGAGCTGTCGTGTTTTTATGTACATCTCAAAGCTTGCCAGTCATAAGGAAAAGCTGAGCCTCCCATCGAGTTAGAAATCTGGGTAGGGGTATAACCCAAAAGCCAGTCTGCTGAACGTATTAAGTCAACTTATAGTATTATATTACTATCTGTTAAATGTGTATGTGTGTTTGCATACATATATAGATTATTATAACTTTATTAAATGGCTACTGTGTGCTCAGATAGAATAAGCTCTTATGTTCTAATTTGATTATAGTAAGTTATAGAGAAGATTATCACTATTTTACCTCCTAATTATTCTTATGCTGATGCCTGATGACTAATACTTAGGAAACATTTTAAGCTTCCTCACAAATTGTATTTTTACAAAAGAGTTTTATGCTAATTTTAGGTCAAATGTACAGTTTTTAAAAAGATTAATGCAATGTACAATGTCATACATAAATCATAATTAATGAAATGTTGTAGAATCTTACTATGTCATTGTTGAATTTAATACTTGACAATGAAACCTTGCTATACACTACGATTATTTTCGCTCTTTAGTGATGAGCCTTCTTGGGTGAGAATCAAGCCTTTTTCCTTGTAATGAAGTTTTCTCTGTAGCAAATTTAGTCTGTTACAGTCAACCTGGCGGAAGGAGATGCTCCAGTTAACTAAGGAAGGTTTTCTGGGTCTCTGTCTTCCAGTAGGGACAGCAGTGAGTCCAGAAGCTTCACTGGGAGCCCGTCCACAGAGCAGATTTCCCCCGTGAACACCGTATCTGCTCTAGGAAACAAGGCGGTTTCCTTGGTTGAAGAGCTGGTGTTTCATTTGTAGACATGTTCTTTCCTCTACCACATCTACTGGCTGCCTTACTGTAGAAGAATTTTCTACATGGTAGTTTATGCTTCTGAAATCATTTCATGATACGTACTTTGGTCCTGAGCCTTGCTATACACGCATTGCTATTTTTACCGGCACCTTCTTTGCTCGAGATCACGGTCTTTTCATTGGTCCTGGAAGTGGTTGGGAAGGTTATCAGTGTTTTCTTTTCTTCAAATTTATATATTTAGAAATATTCTATAATACTTAGGAAACTTCTTGGTGACTTCTGTGGAAAACTCAAACACCACCACAATAAAACTGGGAACATTTTAGTTTACATTTTAGCCTTCAGAGCAAGTTGCAGGCACACACAGGGTGCATCACAAGCATCGAGTGAAGGTGGGTCATAGTGCGCATCACTTGACGTTCACTGTGGAGCTTTGATAAAATGACTGTCATCCGTGGGTTCAGCCATCATGTGTTTTAAATGTATACTTTAATAGTTGCTTGTGTGTTGAGAAAACACACAAGCAACTAAAATATTAGGGTACAAAATATTAGGATGCAAAAAAATATTAGGGTAGTCTAGGAAAGAAGAAGAGGTTAAAGATTTCCAAATCCTTTTTATAGAATACTAATTTTTGCACCTTATTATCTATTCTTTGCAGTCGTTGCAAATATATTCTGTCCGCATTTGATTTTAATGGTATTTTATTGGGCTGTGCGTGTTGCCTTCACCTGTATTTTATGTATATCAAGTTTGAGTTAAAACTTTGTAATACAATTTGAAGTAGCTGGAAACCCTATAAAGTCTGTGAATCAGTGAGTTAGAAATTTAGGAAACTTCTATAGATTTAAAGGCTAAATTGTGAAGAACCTCAGACTACTTCCCCTATAAAATTAACTAAAACTTTTTGTTACATATGAAATATACATATTTTAATGTTCACCAAAAAAATGTATGGAACACCCAATGTCTAAGTTGCCAGTGTCAGTATTTGTCAGGAAGCTTCCACATTTGCTGAACATATGTTACATTTGATTATTCTTACTAGGATATTGCTTCAACTTACTGAAATCTTGTTTTCTATAAACAGCTTCAGTTTTTTCATTGGTCTTGTTAAATTTAGTAATGAAACGGAACACGAATTCCCAGAGTGTCTGGTTACTATAACATCAAAAGAAGCATCAATATTGAAGAATAAAATTATCTCCCTTGTCACTGTTTATGCCTCATTGTTTATTCAGATCTAAATATAATCTCAACAGTTTTTAAGTAGAGCGCTTTGATTCCATAGTTCCCTAACAGTCTTTTTGGATTTGATGGTGAGACTTCCAGTTTTCAGTTACTTCATTCCAAAGTAATGAGATCTTTCGGCATCTAGATGTTATCATCTAATATACTGACATGTCCTCCTCTACTGCCTCATCCTCTTTTCCCAGCCCTAAGTCATTAGAAACTTGATTAACATGCCTTCATCCATCTTGTTTGAAGTCATTAATACAAAAACTTTCAACTAGACAGTGATGATCTGCTTTGTATCAGACATAGTGCTAAGTTTTGGGCATGTAAAAATAAAATATGATGCTTGCCTTTATGGAGCTCACAGTATAACAGAGGAAGCTCCAGAGAAGCAAATAATTACGATGGAATGGGATCAGTGATGTATCTGAAATACACACATAATGGTCGGTGAGTGCAGTAGAAGGAGCAATTCACTCTGCTGAACCAGGGGAAGCTGGCAGAGACTTCTGTGAAGTTGTAGTATTTAGCAGGTGCAATTTAAAGGCTGGCAGAAATTTCCTAGTCAGTACAAGGGAAAACAGTATCCCAGGCAAAAACAGAAGAGTCATAGTGGTATAAAAATGTTGTGATCTGGTTTAGAAACTTGATACACTCTGGTGTGATTTTCAGAGCTATTTTTAAAACCATGAGCCACATTAAGCAATGCTTTTTATATCATAATTGAGTGATTATCTTTGCTAATATAATTTTATTTCTACATGTGATGTAATATGATGTTTTCCATTGTACTCTAATCCACTTCATTAAAACAAATGTTGGTTATAACCCATGAAACTGACCATATCACCCACCTGTATCTCATAACCTGTAGTGAGAATAAATCCTGGGCCAGGGTTAGCATGTGTATGTAAATGGAGTGAAGTCAAATTACTGAGAAATGAGGCAGGAAATATCCAGCTGGGGCAAATAATGAAAAGTTTTGTGCTGTGCCAAGGAGTTTCTGTTTGTTCATTTTTTGTTTTGTTTTGGTTAACAAAAATCATGTTAATAGACATCATATGTATCAGACAGTATTCTAGGTAGCTCACATATATTTGTTAATCTTTACAACAAGCCTGTAAAGGACGGGTTATTTTCACTCTCTTCTTACCAGCGAGTAAACTGAGCCACAGAGAGTGCAGTGTAATTCATCTGGGATTAGGCAGCAAGTGAGTGACAAAGCTGGGACTGAACCCCGGGCAGTTTGGCTCTGAGGCCCACGTTCCTAATCACAACACTACACTCCTGTGGCAGTTGAGTCTCGAACCTGCATTTCAAGGAGATGGTTTGTGAGCATTGTGAAAGCTGGAGTTGGAGAGACCAGCTACCAGCCAATGATTCATCACTGTTTGCATTAGAATGTTCATGATAAATTTTGTTCCCACTGGGGATCCAATCACGTTTACATACCTGCTGGCCACACAAGGCTGCTAACTAGAAAACCCCACCAGCAGGAGGGTGAGGGGAGACAGCCTCAGGCCTGTGTTAGATCACAAAGGTCTTTGACTCTGAGTTTGCACCATTTACCCTCTGGTGAGTTAAAAACCTGCTCTTTTCCATGAGCTTAAAGATGAGCCTTATCATCATTAGTCCTTACTTTTCCTCAAGGGAAAATCTTTCTCATTCTCCGCTTTCATTCAGCAGCACCTGCCATTGGAATGCTTTTCTATTGAGTTAGTATGAGTTCTCCAGTATACTGCATCTTTTCTTTTTAAAAATTTACTTCTGTCCTTCCCTTTGGGCAGGAGAAGCTTATCTCCCCTTTGTGAATTCCGCTGTTACCAAGTTTCCAAAGGAAGGATGGCAAAGGGGAGATTGAGTCCACCGTCCTGTGTGCTATTCCTAACAGTTATGCTCCAGCTCCAGGTGCACCTCAGTAAGGACTGACCAGGGCGACTCCACCCTGCAGTGGGAGGGGGTCCTTTGTTTCCTGACCTGAGAATGTTCATTTCTCTGTTTTAAGGCCAGAATTGGCAAACTGCAGGCCAGATGTGGCCTTTCACTTGTTTTTGTGTGGCCCATGAACTATGAATGGTTATTACAGTTTTAAATAGTTTTTAAAAAATCAAAAGAATAATATTTTGTGACATGTGAGAATTATGTTAAATTCCAATGTTAGTGCCTGCAAATAAAGTTTTATTAGAATAGAGTGTTGCTCACCTATGGATGTATTTTCAATGCTGGCTCTAATGTTACAAAAGCAGGGTTGGGTGGTTGTATTGGAGACCATGTGGCCCTCAGAATGTTAACTATTTACTGTCTCGGCCATTGAAGAAAACGTTCTGCAAACTCCTGGTCTAAGACCTAAATCAAATTTCACTTTCCACCCTCCTGAAGTCTTTTAGGTCTTCATGCACATAGGGCCTTTTCTGGTATTATAGATTTAGTAATGTACATCTGATGGTGTGCCTTCCTACTTTGGGAAACCACGTAATTTATAGTAAGATTAAATTGGCCATGACCTCGAACAGATTAGCAGTTCAAAGTCATATTTGTAATATAAACACCAAGTTTTTTATTTCAGATGTTTTTATCTTCATGCAAATCTTTTGCATTTGAAGCCAAATATATATTCTCAATTTAGGGTTGTGGTTTTTCATATAAGTTTAGAAGAAGGCCCTGGCTGCATAGCTCAGTTGCTTGGAGTATCATCCCAATATGCCAAGGTTGTGGGTTCAGTCCAAGGTGAGGGCACAAACAAGAATCAACCAATGAATGTGGAAATAAAGTGGAACAGCAAATCAGTGTTTCTCTCTCTTTCTCTAAAACCAATAAAATAAAATAATTTTTTTTTAAGTTTAGCTCTGGCTAGTGTGGCTTAGTGGATTGAGTGCTGGCCTGTGAACAAAAGGATCACCGGTTTGATTCCCAGTCAGGGCACATGCCTGGGTTGTGGGCCAAGTCCCTAGTGGGAGCATGCAAGAGGCAACCGTACATTGATATTTCTCTTCCTCTCCTTCTCCCTCCCTTCCCCTCTAAAAATAAATAAACAAATCTTAAAAAAAGTTTAGAAGATGATGAATATTTTTTCTTTACCTCTTCTGTAGAATGTATTTAAGTATTTAAGAGAAGGCCATGTAAAAGCACTTCACAGTTGCATGCTTTTGTTTCCATTTCAAATTGCAACAGAAACTCAAATATGGCAGACAACCCAGCAGTGTTGCTTTAAGTAAGAATGTGGTAAATCTCATCATAGATTTCACTTTGTTTTGTCTGTATGCATTGTTTTTATAATATAAAACAAAGCATTCCATTAATAATGGAAAAACTTATTTTCATTTTTTGGGAATGTGTAGATAACTCATTTCTTAGCCAACATTATTGAAATTTGTGGATACGTTTGTGTAGGCTCAGTGCTAGATAACAAGAAGTATGTTTGAAATATACATTGAGAAATAAGGGCGGGTCTGCCATTTTTAATTCCCAATTGTAAACATCTCTCATTGACTTTATTAATAGGTTTTGCTTAATATAGCTTCTGGCCATTCTGCAATTAGAGTATATTTTGCATCTTTCTCTTCTGTATCTACTCAGTAAAAATATGAAGCCCAACTGACTGTTCTCTGGAGACCGTGCAGCCCACGTTTGCGTTGAGTGTCCGGTGATTTACTGACTCGGAGTCAGAGAGATGACCTCTGCAATTCCTGCAGAAAACACAGTGAGAAGTGAAGTGAGCTCACTGTAGAAAGATTTCGAGCATTGAAAAAACTTGCCTTATTTGGTAAATGTGGTTAACTGGTCCTAGCTGCTAATAATGCTGGTGAGTTCATTGTGAGATGTATTGTCTCTTTAAGAGACAATAGAATTTTTTTAATCCATTTGAATTAGTATTGAATGGTATTCATTCAGATTTTCTTGATGTGTCACGAACTAAACCAAATCTGAAAGAACAGTGTTCCATTTTGAAAGTTAAAGCTCAAATGTACTGACATATGTCCTATTTGCATTTTCTAGTTTATTATGTGGTTTACCCTATTTAACCTTTGGGGAATTTTGGTTGAATTTATGCCTTGAAGAACAAAGACCCCTTTGGGAAACAAACTCATGCTTACTTTTTGGCTTTACTATAGTTTAACATGTACTTTTATAAGTTTAGTCTGTGTGTTAGAAATTTAGGATGGAATTTGTTAATAACATTTCCTTTTTTTACCAAGTAGCACTTCCTGTTGTTGATGAAAGAATGTCCAAACTTATAGGAAACGTTTATGAGTTTATTTGAGCCAAATTTTGAGGACATACTTGGAGGTAAAATCTCATGAATTGAGAAAATGCACCAGAGAATGGCAGTTTTGCAGTTTATTTTACATATTTAGAACCAAAGAAGAAAACATAAGGAAGATCCATGAAATCCACTGGTGGTAGATTAAGGAGATGGGGAGAAAGCAAACTGGGGAAATCTGTAGGACTGGATAAAAAGCAAAATGGAGAGACACTTCTTTTACTTTTTAAATATTTTATTTATTTTTTAAGAGAGGGGATGGGAGGGAGAAAGAGAGGACGATAAACATCACTGTGTCGTTACCTCTCACATGCCCCCTACTGGGGACCTGGCCTGCAACCCAGGTATGTGCCCTGACTGGGAATCAAACCAGCAATCCTTTGGTTTGCAGGCCGGCACTCAGTCCTCTGAGCCACACCAGCCAGAGCTGAGACACTTCTTTTACATTAGTGTGTACAGGATAGTTAACATTTACAGTAAATAGAGTTGGTTTGTGGGCAATAAGATACAGTGAAGAGTTTTGTGGCTTCATGTTCTAGTGATCTTGTGCTGGTGGTTGTGCCTCCAAGAGGTCTGGAAGAGAAAATTACTCTGACATTTGAAAGGTATGTTATCCTTGATGAGGAAGAACAATGAATAGATGGAATTCACTTAGCAAAGATCAACCTTTGCTAAGGAAGCTGTGGGCCTGGGACCTGACTATCTGCCATGATCTGCCCTGTTAGGAATTTATGATCAGACCGTGCTCTGTGGTTACTGAGCTTGTTAGGTCAACTACATAGCTCTGTTTTTGTTCAGAATGTTAGAAAAGACTAACTTCTCATGGTTTCCCTTATTATCCCTAGCACAAGTTTGGCTTTTCAGAGAGTCAGTTGTTTTCGAAGAAAAAGCACAGAGTTTTGAGTCAAACAGAACTTGGTTTGACTGGCTCTGCCATGTGCGAACTCAATGATTTCAGGGTAGTTCCTTAAGTTTCCTTATGGTGAATGGTGAGATGTATCCTTCCCAGGATTTATGAGAGTTAATATATGTGTGAAGGTACCTAATACAAAACTGATAGTTAATAAATGTTAATTTTCCATTCATTCTATTCCACCAGTGGACATATTCCAGCTTTTCCTTGGCCTCACTTTCAGCTGTCTCCTTTTGGATTATATTTATATAACCTGATTGATCCTCTGTCATCAATTTTTCTTGTGGTAGCAGGAGAAAGGGGGTGTCCCATATTCTATTCAGAATGAAGTCTAGCAGAATCAACTAGGAGCTTATTAGAAATGCAGACCTTTTGGTCCTACCCCAGACTTACTAAATTAGTAAGTCTGAATTTTGGGGTTGGCCAAAAAGTTCATTCATATTTTCCCCCTGTAAAGTGGCTCTAGTATTGTTTAGTTTAACTTCATTTGAAACCATTTTGTTAGATTATATTGTTTTAACTGTCGTATCAGGGTGCACTTAAAAAAAAAACATCAAAATTGGTGAATTTTTGTGTAGCCATTTTAATATTGGAGATGGAAGAAAATAAGCACAGTTTCTGTTATATTATGCTTTATTATTTTAAGAAAGGTAAAAATGCAACTGAAACGCAAAAAAAGATTCATATAATGTATGGGGAAGCTGCTGTGACTGATTGAATGAGTCAGAAGTGCTTTGTGAAGTTTTGTGCTGGAGATTTCTCGTTGGACGATGCTCCATGGTTGGGTAGACCCACTGCAGTTGAGAGTGATCAAACTGAGACAATGAGAACAATCAGCGTTATACTGTGCAGAAGATAGCTGACGTACTCAAAATACCCAAGTCAAGAGCTGAAAATCATTTGCACCAGCTTGGTTATGTTAATCGCTTTGATGTTTGGGTTCCACATAAGTTAAGCCAAAAAAACCTTCTTGACTGTATTTCCAAATGCGATTCTCTGCCTAAACATAACAAAAATGTTCTATTTTTAAAACAAATTGTGATGGATGATGAAAACTGGATCTCTTCTGCTCCACATTAGTTTACAATAGTGTGGAACAGAAGAGATCGTGGGGGGACAAGCGAAATGAACCACCACTAACCACACCAAAGGCCAGTCTTCACCGAAAGAAGGTGATGTTGTGTGTGTGGTGAACTGGAAGGGAGTCCTCCGTTATGAGCTCCTTCCTGAAATCCAAACGATTAACTCCAACAGATTCTGCTCCCAACTGGACCAACTAAAAGCAGCACTCAGCGAAAAGCATCCAGAATCAATCAATAGAAAACACATAATCTTTCGTCAGGGTAATGCAAGGCCGCATGTTTCATGGATGACCAGGCAAAAACTGTTGACAGCTTGTCTGGGAAGTTCTGATACATCTGCTGTATTCACAAGGCGTTGACCTGTGGATTTCCATTTGTTTTTGGTCTTTACAAAATTTACTTATGGGAAAAATTTCAGTTCCCTGGAAGACTGCATGAATACCTAGAATGGTTCTTTGCTCAAAAAGATAAAAAGTTTTAGGAAGGTGGAACTTTGAAGTTGCCTGAAAGACGACACAAGGTAATGGAACAAAATGGTGAACACATTGTTCAATAAAGTTATTGGTGAAAATAAAAAACACCTTATTTTTACTTTAAAACCAAACGAACTTTTCGGCCAACCCAAATATCTTCATTTTTACCACATTTCTAGTTAATTTAGATGCACAATAAAGTTTTTTTAATGTTTGTTTATCTGTTTATTGTATTTTTCCATTACCATTTATTCCCCTTATTCTCCCTCCCATTCACAATCCCCACACTGTTGTCCATGTCCATGAGTCCTTTTTCCTTTTTGCTGGATCCCTCCACTCCCTAACCTCCCCCAACCTTTAGCTTTCATCTCTTGATGATTTTGTCTCTATTTTGCTTGTTAGTTTAGTTTGTTCATTAGATTCCACATATGAGTGAAATCATATGGTATTTGTCTTTCTCTGACTGGCTTATTTTACTTAGCATAATATTCTCTAGGTCCATCCATGCTGTCATGAAGAGTAAAATTTCTTATTTTTTACAGCCAAGTAGTATTATTGTGTAAATATCCCATTGTTGTTTTATCCACTCATCTACTAATGGACACTTGGTTGGCAATTGTAAATAATGCTGTAGTGAACATAGGGGAGCTTATGTTCTTTTGAATTAGTGTTTTGGGTTTCTTTGGATATATTATAGAAGTGGGATCACTGGGTCAAAAGGCAGTTACATTTTTAATATTTTGAGGTATCTCCATCCTGCTCTCCACAGTGGCTGCACCAGTCTGCACTCCCGCCAACAGTGCAAAAGGGTTCCCTTTTACCTACATTCTCGCCAGCACTTGTTATTTGTTGATTTATGGATGAGAACCATTCTGACAGGTGTGAGATGGTATCATTGTGGTTTTTATTTGCATTTCTCTGATTATTAGTGACGTCGAATATCTTTTCCTATGTATATTAGGCCCTCCGTATGTCCTCTTTGGGGATGTGTCTGTTCAGATCCTTTGCCCATTTTTTAATTGGTTTGATTGTCTTTTTGATGTTGAGTGTTTTAACTTCTTCATAAATTTGGGGTATTAACCCCTTATCAGATGTATTGGTGAATATGTTCTCCTATTCAGTGGGCTTTATTTTTATTTTGCTGATGGTTTCCTCTGCTGTGCAAAGACTTTTTAGTTTCATAGCATTAAAATGTCCGTGCTACTCAAAGCACTCTATAGATGCAACACAGTTCCTACCAAGATTCCAATGTCATATTTCACAGAACTAGACCAAATATTTCAAATTTACATGGAACCACCAAAGGCTCCACACAGCAACAGTGATCCTGAGAAAGAAGATAGCTGGAGGAATCACGCTACCTAATATCAAACTACACCATAAGGGCATTGTAATCAAAACAGTATGATACTGATATAAAAACAGACACATAAATCAATAGACAGAATCAAGAGCCTAGAAATAAACCCACATTTTTACACTCAGTTATGTTCAACAGAGGAAGCAGGCACATACGATGAGCTAAAGATAGTTTATTCAGTAAGTGGTGTTGGGATAATTGCACAGATATGTGCTAGAAAATGTAACTAGACCTGCAACTTATAACACACACAAGAATAAATTCAAAATGGATTAAAGATTTAAATTTTAGACCCAAGACCATAAAAATCCTAGAAGAAAGCATAGGCAGTAAAATCTCGGACATTGCTTTTATTGATATATCTATATGTGTGTGTGTGTATATATATATATATGTATGTATTTTTGGTATATCTCCTCAGGTAAGGGGATCAAAAGAAAAATAAGCAGAAAGTGCTGCTCTGTGTCACTTAGTCGGGATTCACAGCTCTGATGAGGAATGTGGTTCTCTTCATGTTGGGGATTGTTCCTGGGATGTGAAGTACTTGGATGACTTCAGAAAGGTGACTCAGGAGGGAACTGTGAAAGAATTATTCTCTCTTCTTCTGTGCTTAAGTGCCAGGCAGTTCCCCACGTGTGTGAACTTCTGTGCTTCTACCGCTGTCTTCTCTGACTGGACTGCAATTGTCGGCTCCTCCAGAGAAGGGCGTTCTGTTCTGTTTTGTTTTGGTGAAGATAGTGGGTGCTCCTCAGTGTTGCTGTGGGCTTTTGTCCTGGAACAGAGAGTAGCAGAATCTGGCTTTACCATTCCTTCTGTCTGATTCCCTTCCTCCCCCGCAGGTCCCCAGTTTTTGTTGTCTCCTTGGCCTCTCATTTCCTCATCAGCCTTGAGCTGGTGCCTTCTGGTGGATATTAATTTCTCTCGTCATGCCAAGGCTATCCTGCAGGAGCTTTTACTCACTGCCTTTAACTGTTGGTAATCACCTCTTTCTCCTCTCTTCTAGCTTCTCTACTCTATGCTTCCTTCCTTTTCCCTTCTCTTTTATCATTTCCTCTTAAATCTCATGGTTTTTAGGTTAGGAAGTCATTTGGCAAAGGATTAAAGTCTAAAACAAAAATCTTTGGGCTTAATTGATAAGACCACTTCTTAGCACTGGATCTGTGGGCTACCACAACCACAGACTGCCCTTCTGCCCAGGTTCACAGTCTCAGAGCTGGACTCTAATTTACCTTTCTACATGCCCACTTTCATTTCTCAGCTGAGTTCCAGGAAGACAGACTTTTTTATTCATTTTGATTGCCTAGCACAGAACAATACAATGTAAATGTTGGAACTGATCCTTCATGTCTGTTTGCTCATTAATAGCAAAGTGCTGAAGACTGAAAAGGCTGGATGCTTGATTTGGGAATCTGCATAGAAAAGATTGTTAATAAAAATACTTATTCAGACTAGAAGAAGGGGCAGGCTGAGTCATTGGGATCTATGAGAAGGAAGGGTAGGACCCCTGTGCGTCTTCATGAGTTGCTTGAATGACCCCAGAGGTGAGTGCATTGTATCTTTAGAAGATAATATCCAGGATAGTGTGTCATGTCTAGACAGTACTAAACATTATAATAATTTAATCTGTGACAATTTATACATGGTTTTCATTCTTAAATTCATCTTGTGAGCAATGTTCCCTCAGGTAATATTAGAGCGAGAACTTGGATGGTAGATATTTCCATTCCCGTGATGGCCCTTTCATTGCATTCACTTGCACTGTGTGGCCATGCCATCCGATGTGGTCTTCTCGCTGTGTCCTCGTTATAGGGAATGAGGTTCTCAATCAAAACACAAAACCATCCAGCTTGAGATTGGTATTAGTTGATTTTCTCTAGTTACTATAAATTGTTCAAGTTACCATTTCAGGAAAATATATAGCCGAATCTGGTATTACCATTCCTTTTTGTCTGAATATTAACAATAGTAATTAAAACTTAAAACTTGCTTTTAAAGCAGTAAGGTTCTTGTGGTTAAGGGTAGTGGTTTAAAACAAGCCACATCAGTTCTTTCACTCTAAATATCCCCACATCCCTTCCAAGCCTTCAGTATAGCATTCTCTCTTTTACCCCGTCATGTTTATTTTTAAGGGATCAATGTTTTGAAGCTAGGAATTCGTTTTCATACACAATACAATAAACTTAATAAACTCATAATACATTGAAAGGAATAATTTAATACCGGCTAGCAAATTGTTGCAAAAATGTTGCATAGAAGCCAGAATGGAATCTCTTGGTGATGAAGTCACAGCCCTGAAACTGTTGCTGGTGAAAGGAAGCAGAGCTGTTACATGCTGCCTGCTACTTCCTACAGGTTCTGCCCCCTGTCCACCCCCTCTTAGTTTTTTTTCCCGTTATGACTTTACTACAGTGAAATTTGTTGTTCACAGTTCAGAATATTTCCAGACCCTTCCTGGGCATTCTCCTCTACAGAACTAATAATGGCACAAAACAATTTTTGGTTTCAGGAGAGACATGGAGTTTTCTTATGGTGCAAAGGAAGTAGCATTCAACTGCAAGACCCATCCCAGGAAGAATGCTAAAAAATAGGAAATCCTGAAAATGCCAAAGTAGATAGAAAGCATGGGTGGTCATGACTGTGAATAATAGGAAATTTGCGGATTGTGTATTACATGGGCAAGTGTCATTGCAGATTCAAGTCTTTCCTGTCCGCTCCTCCCTGACCATGAGCCTGAGCTATGTGTGCAGGTGTGGCTTACCTCGAAAACTGATTCCTTCCTCACAGAGTGTGTGGCACACACTAGGTTGCCGTGAGATCTGGCAGCACTTAAAGATGGCTTGGTTTGGTCACAGATGAGGGAGAATTTATCAAACAGGGGATGGAGCCTTTGCTCTCTTCTCTGCCCTGTGGCAATAGCTTGAGGAAAGTAAAGAGCTATTTTCCTTTGTGCCTGACAGGGCATGGGGCAAATCAAGGCAAAGAGCTCAAAGATTGGGCCATCTTGTTTCATTACCTTGAGTGCCACCACAGAGTTTAGGGAGCTAAATATATTGGTTATGTTATACTGCACTGATTTCCCAAAGAGTCCCACAGAACCTTTAATGACAAGGATTCCCTTAGGTTGTTTACATAGCACTTGCCTTGCTGCCTGAAACTAGTGCAAAGCAAGACTCAGATTCCCGTTACCATGAAATCAGTTTAAATTGATCTCATTATTTTCACTGCAGTATCAGGTACTTTTGTTCTGTCTTCCACTTTCTTTCTTTTCTTTTTTTTCAATTATTAAAACATCCCTTTATTTATTTTTGAACCTTTGACTGTTTACACTTGAAATTGACTCTAAAGTGCCATCCATAAAATTTTTTGCACAACTACATTTCTAAATGCTTCTTTAACATGTTTTTGTTGTTGACTTACATATGAGTCGATTTTAACAAACAAAAAAGTCTCATTGTTTAAACACTGTCATCTCCATTTTTAGATTGATTTTTGAATAATTTTGTTACACATGCATAAATGTAACTGAGATAATTAATAAACTATTTAAAAATAAGGTAAGATGACCAGAACCAAAATTAAATTATAAACGGTCTGTAGAGAGTGTGAATTACAAAATGCAAATCCTTTTTAAATTCTACAAAAGGAACTAAGCAAATGCTTTGGGAAAGTAAGTGCACTGTTTCTCTCTAAAAACACGTGTATTAAACTTGCCCTCATCGGAATAAGTTTAAACCCAAGGGAACACCTTGACTTTTATTTACCTCCTCACTGGGTGGCATCTCCTGCGTGGGTTCAGATCCTTAGGAGTCTGAGTTTTGCATTTTCTGTGCTAAGACTTTATAGTTGGTAACCTTGGACAAGTCGGTATTACAGGATACAGTTCAAAGCCATCTGTTTGCATTTTGAGAGAATTCAGTGAAATTTCTAATGTGAAATGTTTTTTGAAACCTGAAGTACTATCCAATTGTTCATTGTTATACTTTTCCATTATAGTGAACCTATTTCCAGCTTGTCTTTTTTTCAAAACAAGAATTTTTTGGATTTGTTTTCATTTAAGAAACATAGCTACCCTACAGGGAACGGGCTTCCTTGAAAAGTGGGGAGGAAAAAGTTCCTGCAGGGGCTGAGTAGTATCCGTAGGGAGTGTGGGCCAGTACATTTCTTCATAGAGTTGGACCAAATGACCTCTTAGTTTTCTTTAAACCCTAGGGTTCTCTGCTGGCTTACTTTTTAGTTATTTAAAAAGATCCTTTCTTTTGCTATTTCTTGGTTTTAAAATTTTCAGAAGACTTCTGGAATTAGGTCTTTATTCCTTACAATTTTTAATGATAATCACAAAAATTCCCTTTTGTGTCTGGACTAATTTTACTTCACACAATTAAACCCATGTTACTACTTGGAGATTACATGCTATTGCAATAATTGATGCATTATATGTGAAGTTTAACCATACAAAATGACTACTCATCAGTGTGTGTCTTCACTAGATGACCCACCTAAAGCCAAATCAACAAGAACTTGTCAATATTTGCAAGATTGCAACGATGGTTTAACTTACTTAAGAAGAACTAAAAAATAGTAGACAGAACATTGAATTAGGTTTGGGCTTTATGTTGACCGTCCTTGATTTATGGTGAAGGTAATCTCCATCTGTGCTGTGATGAATTGAATAGTTTAAAAGAAAAGCACTAAGTAGAGATAAAGATGCCTGCGATTTTGAGTCACAATACCATCTAAATGGGAGTCACTGACTTTGCAGTCCGACTGCCTGTCTGACATAGAATGCCCTCTCCCACCCTCCACTGACAGTTGCCCTGTCTCCTGCTTAGGCCAGCGAGCCAGGAACTACCTCTGACACCATCTCTCCCACCCGCTCACAGCTCTGTGTTCGAGTTCTTCCTTGTTGATCATTCCATCCCTAGTGCAGACCCAGGATTGTGCTGAGTATTGGACACGCGCTGATGATAGTGTGCTTTGCGACTGTCTGCATCCTTCTGTCCAGTCCAGCTTATACGGAGTCCAGCTTATACGGAGTCCAGCTCGCTTGGAACTGACAAAGCCTAATGATGCTGTCCACAATGTCCTATTTGTAGATTCCCTCTCCTAACCTTTATTTGAAGTCTTCGACAACTTTCATCTTCATCTTCTATTCTTCTTCTTGAAATGAGGTTAAGTAGTTTCTCTGGGCCTATCTCAAAACTCTTAAGTGGTAATCTTAACTTTTTCATTGGAAGCATTTGACCAAGATATGAGCTAGGATGCAATATAATTGCCTAATGCACACAGAGGTGCACCAGCCAGCTTCCCCTTCGGGGAGTGCTCTCTGCTCTGACTGTAGGAGTGCTGTGGTCAGTGGACAGCCGGCAACTGGCAGCTCCTCCCTGGGTTTGCACACCTGCCCTGGCACAGGCCTTGATTCAGGCAGCCCACCTCTAGGGGCTGATGAGGTCAGGGCCAAAGATGTGCCATCTTCTGGATTCATTACCAGACAGTTCTTGCAAATGAGTGCAGCTCCAGAGGGCCCCCGTGTGAGTCTAGGCTTTGCCTCCCAGCATCGTAGTTCCAGGACTCCCTGCATCCAATCCTGATTCTGGAGAAGCCATGGGACAGCAACACGGTTTATAAAAAAGCTTTGTTACCCCCTCCAGCCCCGTGTTTTATTAAGAACTGTTTTTTAAAGGCTGTGTCCAGACTAGTAGAACCTTTCTCACAGTGAAAAGGGTAAATACGTGCAAGCACGCCAGATAAGAAGGTGCATGTGGCCATGAGCTTAAAGCCTTAAACATCACTTAGAGCTTCAGCGGCTTTGACTGCCATGAAAACTAGCCTTTCTTTATTAAACAAACGCTTTTCCGTAATTGAACTCGACATGTATCTCCAGCCCCCAAACTGCTTATCAGTAAATGATAATTTTGTTCCTGGTAAAGTGCCTTTAAAATGAGAATTTAGACTTTTATTTTAGAGCAAAGTATGGTTTTGTAAAATGTTACGTGGGGAAGAATAAAATGATTGTCCTAAAACAAAGTCGGGGGTGCAGGGGCGTGCGCAGAGGTGTGTGTGTGTTCGTGTTCACATATGTCGTCTTCCTTTCAGCTGTAAAATTCTTTGGTTGTTCACTAAGACATCCTCAGTGCACGGAGAAATACGTAAATTGCCATTCATGTCATGGCAATTTAAAATGACTCTGTTGACCAAAAGCTCTCACTTCCCTGTTTTTATCATACAGAAGCTTCAAATATGTTATTCCAGGTAATTTATCTCCCACAGTTGTCAAAGTAATTGATTCCAGTGCTCTTTATAGGGGAAGAAGGGTTTGGTATAGTTCTTGAAGAATGTGTAACATCGTGCAAGAAGCAAGAGCTGTTCTCCCTGACAGATGGGCAGGTGCTGGTAAAATAACAGTGGTGATGGGCGCAGCGACCTTGGTGGAGTGCTTCCGACCTCACCCAACAGTTCTCTATTGTATTAGAATCTGTTGGGTGTGTTGTTTTCATGTGTTGTTCTTTTTTTGTTTTTTTTCTAACTAGACTTTCAGTATCACCACAGAGGAAGCCAATCTCACCCTAGTTCTAAAATACTTTATTGAAATTCTTCTTAATGGCATTTATTATGGTAATTCGTGCTTAGCATTGTGGATATTTATTTACTATATTCTCTCCAGCAGTAATATCTGGCAACAAAAGCCATATTTTAAATAGCACGATTGGAGGACATAGTAAGTGTTCAGCAAATATTTAATGACTCACTGAGGTGGTTGACTGCGTTCGACAGCATGATTACAAGTGAGAATGATCAAAGAAGTTGTCCTTCATTTAATTAGCACATTTAATAAGTGGTCTGTTTTACACTCTGGTTTTCTGATTTAATCCCGTACTCTTTTTCTATTAGAGGTTCTCAGTAGATGTTTAAACATATGCTGAGGAAATGACTTTTCTCTGGAAGAAGAAAGTCAGACCAGCACTGATGGAACTTTGACATTCTCTTCAGTGTCCTTTCCCTTCTGGCAGTACGCCATGTTCATTCACGTACTCACGCTGCTTTCCCTATTGCCTTGACTTAATTCTTGGCCCTCTTTTTCCACCTTTCTATGTCCTATCCATTCCTTAGAATCCATTTTCTTGGATCTGGGTCAAGTGGCAGGTAGCCAAGACCAGCTGTTTATGACTTTACCAGGCTAAAGGGATGGTGTGCTCTGTCGGAAGTAATCAGGAAAGGAATGGGATTGAAGAACAAATGCACAGAAATAGGACACAACATCCAAGGGAATGTCAAAGGCCCAGCCTCAGAAGACCTAAGGAACAGGGCCAGCATCCGGATGATGGTCCTCCTGAACCTGCGGGCAGACTTCTCGGCAGCCACATCTCCTGAAGGTCCGTGTCAGTGCCTCCACCGCCGCCCCTTCCGGGGCTGACGCTCAGTCTGTGCAGCCAGCCCCTGCCTCTCAGAGTTTGGCCTCCCCGAGCTGTTCCAGGACTGGTCTTTTGAAAGTTGTACTGTATTTGTTTCTTTTCACAGTTTAATTGTCCAACTGTTAATAGCTTAGTAGTTTTTGATGGTTTTCTATAAGTTCCATGAGGACTGGGTTTTTATTTTGTGGTAAGAACTGTCACAAATCTTTACAAGAGATTACTTCACTTACTCCCTTGACCAGCTTCATTAGGTAACACTGCTGCCATTCCCGTTATACGGATGAAGAAAACTGAAAAATAAAACAACCTGTGAAGGGCCCCATGGGCATAAGTAGTGGAATGAGGATTTGGAATTAGACTGTATGATTATCACTGAAGGTGGTTATATATAATCTATTACATCATGTATTATAGATACATCATGTATTATAGATACCTGGTGCACAGCTGTGTCACGACATCGCCGAGGAACTCTCCAAAGGGGAGTTGGAGTTGATTAGCAACGAGAGGTCACTCAGCATCTCAGAGCAGACAAGGAAGATGAGCGGTGGGATGCTGTCCCTTACTCGCACACAGTTCCTGGATTTTAGGTTGTGTTCTGGATGAATTGGGTAGCTGGCTCTTCTGAGGCACGTGTGACAGATGAGAAGAGAGAGCACTTGCAACTCTCAAAAAAGGCAGAATGACTTTATCTTAGTCCCCAGTAATTATTTCACAGGCCCTTTATTTGGAGAAGAATCCTGGAACAAAGGCCTGTGTGGCACATAATAAGTTCCTTACCTCTTTCTATCCTTGTCTCTCGCCTCCCCCACACCTCCATTGCTCCTGTTTATATATAGTCTTCAGAACATTTGGTCTGAAATCATTTATGAACCTTCTACCTAGCAGGTATGACTTACTAAGATGTGCAAGTCATAGGAAGTAACAGCTATTGATAGGTGAGAGGCAGTTTATGTATATGTTGTGATAAATGCTGGGTTACAGGTAGGTGCAGAGTGCTTTGGGGGCACAAAGGGGTGCCTGATCTAATGTGGAAGGTCAGCCTCTGAAAATGTAATGCCTGAGGTAAACACTGACTGATTAGTGGGGAAGAGCAGTCTTTCTGGCAGGACAAACAACACAGGCAAAGCAGATAAGAGATTGTAATATGTGGGAAGAACTTCAGGTGTTGCATTACTAGAGCATAAAATATGAAGTTGTAGGCACTGGAGGTGAGACCAAAGAGATATGGAAGGGGGCTGCACTGCTGAAGGCCTTGTTTGCTCTGCTAAGATGTTTGGGCTTCCTTCTGTAGCTTTGGGAAACCATTTCCACAGGAGAATGTGGTAGTAAGAACTCGAGTTAGATTATGCCAGCTGAAGTATGGACAGCAAATAGGGAGAGGAACAACACCTGCAGGAGGACCAGGTAGTTGTCAGTTAAAGTAGTTTGGCTGGGAGACCTCAAAGTCCTGAATTATTTCAGTGAGTTTTGAAGCATAGAAGTAGAAAAAAGATTTGAAAAATGTTTTGGAAACAAAAGTTTTGGATAGAACCTGTGGATGTGAATGTTTTGGGGAAGGGAAGAGTCTGAAAGAGTGACAGATTTCCCTATCTTAGTTCATAGAATAACCATAAAAATATTCCTGGGTTTTTTTTTCTAGCTAGAAACCTCTGTCACCCTTCACACATGCTGTTCCTCCTCATGCCTATGTAGTCACCAAGTCATGTAAGATTTCATGAATTGGCACCTTTGTATTGATTCTTATATTTTCTGAACTCGGGCCTCAGCGATCTCTTGCCTATACCTCCCCTCTCAGACATTTTCCTCATTTTGTTTCCGCATGAATCTCCATTAAAATAAGTCTGATCTTTCTCTACTCCTCAACCTTCCTCCCAGTAAGAAAAAAAACCTCTGAATGAACTAAGCATATCATATAAGGCCCTGGGCCTTAAACTTTTCAGGATGCACAGAAATGTTATTCTTTGACAACTAAAATTTATCTCCCAAATTGCCTTTCTGCACTCAGTCTAGTTAAAGTTTTGCTCCTGGCCCTTATTTACATTGATCACGAGCTGATCACTGCTGCCCAACTGAAGCATTTTATTGTCTTTGCTTTGTTTTGTTTCTTTCCCCACTGGGCTGAGAGGGCTTCAGCGTAGGCAGCGTGTCTTCTTCGTGCCCATGCCTTAGTACTCAGAGTGTGCAATGTTCACTGAATGAATAAACCACAAGGCATTTGGGAGGAAAGGGTAGCCTTTCTTAGATCCCACCCAGAGAAAAGCACTAAAGAGAACATATGTACCAAAATGCCCTGAACCAACGTCCTGTGTAATATGGGCGGCCGCCTGGGCAATTTGCAACAATCTGAGCACCTGAAAGCTGGGCCTTTCACATTATTTATTGCGGAACCGGTATTGTTGGGGCAATACTGGTGTCCTGGGAGTAATCTGTCATTCAGAAAACAAATACAGTAAGTCTTCACTGAACATCCTGGATCGGCTCTTCAAACTTTGACAGAAAAACACACAAGGGAACTGATCTTATTAACATAGGCTAACCGATACACACAAGAATTAAGTTCCTGCAGCATCTTGTCTGTGTTATAATGAAACGATGTTATGCAAGGACCTGCTGTACTCTGGGGACTCCTGATCTGTGTCACATTACAACCAATAGAAGTCTGCCTCTTGAATACTCTGTTTGCTAATTAATTAGTTGGATTGCATTGAGATAAGTCCTAAAAAGTGGTGCTATAGGTTTATCTCTAATTGACACTGTAAAATCTACTATTTTAGGACTGTGTTTAGAAAGTATGATAAAAAGAAGTAATGCTTATAAATCCTGATTGAACTGAGTAAACATGATATCTGTCTAAAACCAAATACAGTAGAAAATGACATTCATGAAAAAGGCCTTTTAGATGCCTCTAGAAAGTCTTAAAATGTCAAGTTTCTAGTCAGTCATTATAATTCCCAAACACTTGTCAAGTTAGCAGTTGATTTCTGTCTACCCTTAAAAGAGAAGCACGTTTTACTTCTGGTTTTTCATATATACCCTGTGACCGAGCCCTGAGAAGAAAAGATTCCTGGTTCACTTGGCTACATTCCTTAACTGTTATTATGTCATGTCTGCTAACATAGTTAGGTATACCGAGTAGTTAAAAAAATTATTCCCTCTGACTAACCTAAATATCTCAGATTCAGTCCATTTCCTTCTCCTATTTCCTCAAGTGGAGATGGAGAACAGGTGGGTACCATGTGACATCTTGGGTTTTACAATCAACTAAAAGAACTTGTAAGTTATTTCTTTCACCTTGGGTTTCCCTGCTGGTACTTATCATGTGTTCATCAGAATTCCTGGCGCATTTGAATAACGTGATTTCCATGGAGAATCCAGGGATTACATTATGACAAATACAGAATTTTTATTCATCCAACATGCCTCTTTAGAGGAATATTTAGGCCAAGTGTGTTTATGGGGTTGAATTAGAACTTTTGAGTCTTAGGGTTTTAAATTTCACCTGTGTTGTTTATTCAGATGTTCCTCTTCTGTGGTTGAAGTTATATTTGGTGATGTGGAAAGAAACTATTTGACCTATAAAAAAGAAGAAACAGGTAACTCCTGTTAGCCTTTGCATTAAAATGAACTTGCAAATTAACTCTAGCATGTTATTGATAATATAAAAAATAGATTTAAGTTGAACCAAAATTTTTTTCAGTTATTTGAAGTAACCACAATTAATGATCAAAAGGCCATATATAAGAATGAGAGTGAGGAAAAACTTAGAATCACAAATGATTGACAAACTGTATAGATGGCTAGTCTATTCAGTTTCATTAACTGAAATAAAATTAATGTATCTTTTTAATGAAATTTCACTGCAATTGAAAAACCAGTGTTTGGGGGGATTAATTAAATCTGAAAATCACAATAAATATCTACATTGATTTGTGTGTTAATAGTTGGAAGAAAGAATAATACGAGTTGTTAATAATAATTAATTTTGAATTTTTGTGACCACAGAACTAAGCGTCTAAGAATTACTTTTAGTAATTCTTGTTGGTAAATTCCCTGGTACAGAATAACCCTATTTCTTCAGTGGTGCACACACTTGATGGAAACATTTATTTTAGCTTCTCTCCATTGTTCTCTTTCATGACCTGGTTGCTTTAAGTCTTAAAACTTGATTAGATTCTC
The DNA here is from genome assembly GCA_004024845.1 of Tonatia bakeri. Lineage (NCBI taxonomy): Eukaryota > Metazoa > Chordata > Mammalia > Chiroptera > Phyllostomidae > Tonatia > Tonatia bakeri. The sequence goes on from PVIA01001880.1 coordinate 162,111, forward strand.
AAAAAAAAATATTTTAAGTGGTCCTTGAAAAACAGCGAATCACTCCATGCCTACAACTGAAATCCATATTTTACTAACCAAAGTCTGTTTTTCTCTGGTATTTGATAATATAAGAAAGAATTCAGCATTGCTGAAGAGTGACAGTTTTGAATGTTAGAATGGTTATATAACAGTGGAACTAAGGGAGTTATTTTCAGTTATCCCCACTTCTCTTACATGCTGAAGACAGGTCTAGATGTATGCTGCCAAATAGTTTTTCAGGGTGATTCAGGATAATAGGGTTCGGTGTGAGCAGCCCTCGTTGGTTGGCGTGGTTACAAGCATAGGCTAGACGTCAGTGACCTGCAGTAACAGTGACATTCACAAGAGACAAGATGATGACTCTAGACTACACAGAAGACGTTTCACAAGCCTTCTCACCATATTTATGTGGTACAACAAAGGGCTTCTTAATTATAAAGCACAGTGATCTGTAGCTATTTAAACTTCTGGTACAAACAGCAGTGAATACCAAAATTCCAAGAAAAACTATATTTTTGTGAAAGAAAATTAAGATTTGTTCTTAAATTTGTGGCCTAAACCATATGACTTGAAAGTAGCCAAGTGGCAGGATTACCACTGAGCCTCCACATTTAACTGCTAAAGTGACAGTTTTCAATGGCAGCAGCTATTGACACTTTGTCTCCTTACTTCAAGCTCTTCACTGTTCTCATCAGTTAATGTGGCATTCTGAGAACGGGATCTCGTCAGTGGGGTCTAAAGTCCCAAAGTTAAGGAAGGCAAAGGTGCAGTAAGATAGTGGTAGCTGACAGTGCGAGAGTAGGTGTTTCTCACGATCCCCACCTTCTTAACTGTTAATATTGCTACCGGTAGGCTACCTTACTGCATCGGGCTTGTCTGCCACACCACCACACCATCAGCCTGAGGCGTTTCTCATGGTGGGTGTACCTCGGAAAACCATATGTATAGTAATGCTGGAGAGATAACCTTATTTGTGCCCTACATAATCAGCTGCTTCTTTGTACTCTACTTGCTTCCCGAAGGTCCAAGCTGAAGTCATTGAATCCAACTGTTATATGACAGATGAGGTGACCATGGCCACACAGTGCTTAAGTTTCCCAGGTAGTCCAACTAGTGCTAAAACTCAGAGGGATAGGTATGACTGTTTGACAATGTTTATAGAATTGGCTAATTATAATTCATTCATTCAGCATTTATACATCGAGCCCTTTTCTTTTTTTTTTAGTGTGGGAAAGTACCATGTTAACTTCTAGCCTAGTCCAGGATTGCCCAACCTCTGCACTGTTACCGTGTTGGGTTGAATCACTCAGTCTAAATCAGTGTCTCTTTCTCTCTCTCTGGCACACATACTCTCTTTCTGTCTTTATCATCTTTATCGTGGGGAGCCCTTCAATCTGGTTGTGCAAATTAGAATTTAGAAAACCTGAAAGGGTAAGTTTTTCCCTGCAACTGCAGTGAGGGTTACAGCAGCTCCGGGTCACAGGCACACTTCTGGACTCTTGATGGAGCAGCACCTGGGGTTCTGTCCTCTCCCACGGCTCCCAAGGGTCCAGGTGACAGTCTGACGTGCCAGAGAGTTCGTATCCCATGGAGTGAAGTTGGACCAGCTCTTGACAGATAAATCTTGCTTAGCCACAAAAAAGTCCTGAGGTGTGTTGGTTTTGTAAAACCTGAATGGAGATGTGTTATAATATCTGAGCGACTGGTTATCTTTCCTCCTACTTCTGTGGTCAGGTCAATAATAAAGACCTGTATTTTCCTTTTTGACTTGCCTGTCTTCCCATTTTCCCTCACTCTTGCTCCCCAAGGATCATAAGCAAACTTCAGCAGGGAAGCCTTGCCTCAGGATGGTTTCCAGGAATTTTAGACTAACATACTATATTTAAATAATACATAAAATTAATTTTCACTTGGTGTTGCTTTCACCCTAGGAGGCAAGGAAAAAATACCTCCTCTGTTTCAGTGAGATACCGGAGTGGTCATAAGCAGCCTGGTCAGATGTTGTCTTTTTTGCCTCCATGTTTGTTCTGGGGACAGAAAAACAAAATACTCTGACATATTTCAAAATGGTTACTCTTTCTCCTACAACTGCAGGAAGCAGGAGGGGATTTTTCTTTAATCTTCACTGTGCAAATTTAGTAGAGCTGGAGGTAAAACTAACACAATTATTAGAGGGGCTGTGTACGAGGGGCCCCCTGGAGATTTTTATCACTCAGATTTACCATACTCAGCCTCCTGCAGTTCTCCAATGACAGCTCAGGTTTTCCTGCCCCGGTGCAGATCCGAAAAGGGGATTTCTGCTCCAGGAAGTTATGATTCTCTGCCTCTGCCCGGCTGGCTCTCTAATCTTAGGTGCAGTGGCTTGCCCTGTGACCTCAGTACTCTGATGGATCTTTGTTAATTTTTCAGTTAGTTCAGCTTTTGACTTCTTGTAAGAATAGGGCAGCCAGAAACCAGAAGTCCCCTCTATTCTCTGTATTCCCTCTGTGCTCCTCACTCCTGGTCTTTTGTTGTTGTTGTTCCGTTATTTAAGTGGAGGGGTTAAAATGAATGGCCGTAGTTTTAGTTTCAGGCCTCTTTAGGCAGCATTTTACTGTCTAAATAGCTTGAGCTTTGAAACGAGGCAGCTGATTTTGGCTATCCACTTTGTCCATGATAAATTCTGTGCTTTTATTCACATTACTTTTCTTCTTTGCCACTACTTTATGTTTGTAAAATGGGGGTGATTATTCTTAACTTGTAGGGTTTGTGTGTAGAGATCTGGTAATTACAAGATACTTTGTAGCCACTTAAGAAAGGTTGATTACCCTGCAGTCTTGGTTAGCCCAGGCAGCAGTACTAGTCACAAAATTGTCATTTAATAAAGGCTGGAATTAATGAAAGGACTCATAAAAAACTAATTTGTGAGTAAGGTGTCAGTATACCCTTAGAAAACTTTCTTTTTGCTGTAATTTGATATCTGTTCTCTTCTTGGTATACTTCCGAATTTTGTATTTCTCCTTTTCTCTATATAGCTCAGGTCTTTAAGTAATTCCTGTTTTCCTCTCCCATTTTTGACTGAATTTAATTTTTATTGAAGACATATAGTTTTTAAAAATACAATAATATGAAGTGTTTATCAGCTATAAGATAAGTTCGATCCCTACTCCATCTCTCCCCTCCAGGGTTCTGCTCACCAGGCAACCACTTTCTGTTTCCTGGAGCTGTTTGAGATTTTCCTCCAACTTGCTAGATAATATGCTCACTCTCATTTTTCTTTCTTCAGTGTTGGGCATTATAAGTTAACTTGCCTTCTATAGAACGTGAATATCCAGCACCCTTACCGCACCGCAACCACCACTGCTGTGTCTAGTTCCCCTCTGGCTACCCTCCAGCTATACAGTCAAGTCGTATTTTTAAAAATCCGTGGTCAGTGTTTACATCATATAATTACTGTTCATAGATGAGCCATGCTAAGTTCTATGGTTGTATCTTTTGCATGTTTGTTTTGCCTAGAGTTAATAATTGCCTTACTTTTAAAATTTTCATGAAATACTTTGTTTCCCAATGCACAGATATAACTACAAACACATTTTAATATGTTCAAACACATTAGATATAGTCTCCATTTTATTTTTTTAAAGAGACATTCCTCCTGGAAATCTCATCTTAACTGGTTGCTTTGAAGTTGATAGGCTTGCTAGTCCATCTGTTTTCATGAAAGTTTCTATCACACAATATGTGGCTGGACATCCTGGGAATTCCATTTGCCTCTTGTAACCACTGTTTTCCCAGAACCTATGTCTTACCTTTTTTCGGTTTATTTCTACATTTTCATGGAGCACTCCTCTCAGTATCTTCATGGGAAATAAACACCTTTTAAGGTAAAACTTAAGTTTAAGGTAAAACTTAAAAAGCTTTTTAAAACTGGTAAAACTTTTGAGACCCTCTGTGTTTATAAATATTTTTATTCTGTCCTCAATACAGATTCACAGTTTGACTGGATGTGGAAATCGGGGTTGGAAATGATTATGCTTTGGAATATTGAAAACCCTGCACCTTTGTTTTATAACTTCCTGTGGATTTGTTGTGGATTCATTACTGTTCTGATTTCTGATGATTTTTATTTGAACTCTGCATTTAGGTTTTCATTTTTATCCATCGTTTTATAATATTTTATATCTTTTGAGTATTTTCTCATTTATTGTGCCTTGCACATATTTTGCAATTTTAATATAGAAATTTTTAAAAATCAGTTCTGGAAATTCTCATGTATTTTTTAGATAGTTCCTCCGCTACATTTTCTTTTTCAGTAGTTCTGTTAGTCAGATGTTGGACTTTCTGATTAATCTCATAATTGTTTTATCTTTTTAAATCTGTTTTCTTTGTGTTTTATTAATTTACTCATACAACCATTCTTATGAGTTTACTGTTGTATGCATTGCTTTTTAACTTACATGAAGAATTTTCTGTTCTTTATTTTTCGCTCATAATTGTGTTTTAAGATCCACCCACTTGTAATACTTTCTTCTGACTTCTGTATAGCACTCCACAGCACACGTCTAATTCACTTTATGCTCACCAGTGAACTGCCCGCTATCTTCTTCTTCCCCCAGGTGCATATCCTCACTCCTGTCTCCCTGTGGACTTTTCCATAAGGGGCTTTTTGGAATGTACACGCAGAAGCTGACCCTTAGGGCACACATTTTGCTACTTAGTAGTGTAACATTTACCTTTAGAAAGGCTGCACCCTGCTACAGTCTGCTGCAATCCCACCCGTAGTACCCAAGGGGTCCTGTGTCTCCACATGCACTTAACATGTAGTGTGATTCAGCCTTCTAACTCTTGCCGATATCTGATACATGTGATATGATATCTTAATATTTTAATTTACTTTTCTCTTACTATTTCTCTTCAAGGGTTTGAAGAACTCTTTATATGTTTGTTACCCTTTTGGCTTTCCTTGTCTGTATTATTGCTACATACCCTTCACACATATTTCTCTTCGTTTTTCTGTCTCTCCAGTTTGTAGGAGATCTTTATAAAGACAAATGTGAAACCTTTGGTTCTTATGAATCTGATCACCTGGCGGTGGGAGTGATTAGGTAATTGGGAATGGGACAGATGTGGTGAATTATGCTGGTGCAACTAACCCAACCCTGGAAGGAGCCCTTTTGTAACATCCATTTTTCAGCAGATTGAGGAAGGGGGGACGCAGGGAAAATGGGTTGGGGAGACTGGGATGGTTGGGTGCAGTCACCCTCAGGGTGACATTGCTGTGTAAGCTATACTAAGATTCTCAACAACTTGGGTTTCCAGATACCAAGAATCTGTTGGGCCTTAGGGCATTCGATAGAGTATGTGTTTGGAATATTCGAGTACCTAGCCCTTCTGGGACGCAGAGGATGTGATGTTGCTCTGGGCCACTGTTCTAAGCAGCGAGAAAAACCCACCAGCAGAAGGGGAAGAAGTCTAGCCAGGACGGATGTGGTCAGGGCTATGTCGTATCTTCTCAGTGCCCACTGCAGTGCCAACTTACAAGAATTCCAGATGTTTTGAAATAGAAATTTAGCTCTTGGTATTTATTACTCTTTATATTCCTTTTTCTACTACTGCACCATCTCTTGAAGGATTTTTCAAAATATACACATAGTGCTTATTTAGCTATTAATTACCCTAACATGATGACATATTTGCATGGGAAATTTTGCAATATCCTGTGTGGCAGTTACAATAATGGGATTGTCTTAACAATTCGATGCATAAATCCATTTTTTAAAGAAATATAGAAAATATTTTTTCACTTTATTTAAAAAAATTATAGCATGGTAACATTGCTAAGGCAGTTATCTAAACAAAACTTTTCAGTAGTCTTTTATAGAAAGAAATGCAATTGGATAACACTGAGATCTATTTGTACTTTTCTAAATGTTGTGGTTGAGTCTATTCTTTATCTTTGGTACCCTCTTGTGGTCAGTGGGAGGCATTGGTTTGGTCTTGTTTTCAACAATTTTATACAATTTAATATTTTTGTTTTCATGATATTCCTACAGTTATAACTAGTTATTCCTATAACTGTAGGAATAAATGTTTTGTTTAAGAGTGAAATCAACACTAGGGATTTGTGCTGTGATGATCGCCTCCTGTTCCTCACTCCAGTGTGGCAGGAAGGTGCGAGTGACTACGGTTGCTGAGCTTGGAAGCTCAGGGAAGGTCTGATCACTGTGCTGAGAAGAAATGCAGTGTGGTTTAGAAAACAGACTGTAGACCCAGAGCTTGTCTTATACTTTCTCCAACTCTAATCAGGTCTGGGCACTAATTTGCTGTTTTCAATGAACTGTTTTTACATATTTTATAGTACGTACACTTATCACACATACATACATATATGTCTTCATTTTTAATGATTATGTAATTCAAATGCACTCCTTGTTGATTGATAGGAAATATGTCATTATAATGTAGTATTTTATGAATCATGCCATGACAATAGGAAGACAGTGATCATGCACAGCATTTAGTAAAGATTCATGGGTTATTTTTTCCTTTCTCTCTGCAGCAGAGGTTTAAGAGAAAATTCTTAGCACGATATCCACAAGTAAATGGAGACAAGAGGTGGATGTATGCTGTTAAATTACTGAGTCCAAATAGACTTGGCTTACGTGCACAGTAAATCATGACTTTTTAGGGGAGGTGTGAATTGCAAGAAGTGTGTTTGTTTTCAGCACCATGCTTCTCTAGATTATAGTTGTCCTTCATGTGGCCCACTCTTCCAACTCAGCTCTTTAATTTTATGCTAGAATTGAGTGTGTCTTTGTTGTCTACAGCATTGGAACCTTTGAATAGATCTTTCTTTGCTGGACCCGTGGTGTGAAGGGCCTGGGTTTGAATCACAGTCCAGGAAGTGCTTCTGGGAATAATTTTTGTATTGCCAGGAACGCTGATGTTTGGCCCTGAATTAACATTTCCCAAATGCCACCAAGCACTGACTGAAAACAAAGATGCGAGTGTAGTCACCACAGCTGTTCTCTTCTCCTTCAGCCAGTCTCTTCTTCTCTGCACAGTGAGAAATGTTAAGCGCCCACTGTAAGATGAAAGTGATTCACTTCTATGTGCCAGACTGTAATGCAGATGGTTGCCCCCCAAATGAGTATGTGCCATTGGGTTTGAGTTAAGGCCATTCGTGCAGAATTGTCCCTTGTAACATGGACATTGGCTTTTTGAACAAATGAAAAACCAGTGAGGGATTATGGTGGTCAGTGTTGGAAGAGGAAGAATTTTATTTTTTCATTAACTATTTATGGAGCACTCGCTGAGGAATTCAGTTTTAAGGAGGGTAAGGTGTACATAAATTTCTCTGCTACAATGTACAATAAAACATGAACCCCATAAGAAACCCATATGTGAAACTATATCCGCATTCACAAGGGAGAGTTGGTGGAGGGGACTTGTGAATGAGGTCAGTTTGAGCTGGATGCCAAACCTGAGTATGTTGAAATTGGAAGAAATGAGCATTTATGTCAAAGGGAGACGGCCTGGAGAGAATTAAGCAAAGAGTAGGAGGTCAAAGAGGCTGGTGAGATTTGGAGAGGTAGATTGGGCAGGCGAGTTGTGGCCGTGAATGCCAGTTTGAGAGTAACAACACTGAGCAGAAGATGAAAGGTTCACCCCAGGTATGTTCCAGAAGTGGAGAGGTCAAGCTCCTGCCACCCGGAGCCTTCAGCTTCCTTTTGGGTCTGTGTATTGTGTTGTGTGAGTTCCTCAAAACCCTTTTTCGGATTTATTTTTCAATTGTCTTTCTCCTAGTAGGACCACATTTTCTCCTTAGGTAGTGGAAATCCTTTGAGGATTTCGACTTTTCCCCCCTCATTAAAGGTTGTAAAGTGCAAACATGTCAGCACTTCCTAAGTGGTCTAAAAGTGATTGGAACTTTTACAGCAGAAGCCTACTTGCTCTTTACATTGAGTGCACTTTTACCAATTAGTTTCCTGTAGTCCCTTATAAGGAACTAGATCATCCTGAATTCCTGCAAATATAATTGAGGTATCAAGTTCATCAAGACAGAGTTACCTGGATATGTTAACCTGGATCTGATGACCTCAGAATAGTGGGAAAGATAGACCAGAGTTCTCTCTCTTTCCCCCCCTTCTTCCCTTCCTTGTCCCATCTGTCCATCCTTCAATCCTTCCATCCATCCAGCCATTTTTTTTAACTTCTTCCAAATACTTATGCAAATAATGAAGCAAAACATTATGAATAATAATCATAGAGCTTATTTTTTTATTTTTCAATTACAGTTGACATACAAGTGTATATTAGTTTAAGATGTACAACATTGTAAAGCTTGTTAAAAATAACAATGCATGAATCTCTGGATGGAAGAAATAGGAATCTGCATTTTGAATAGGTTTAAAAATACTTGACTCTGATTCAAGTGGTTCAGAGATTGTCCTTCCAGAAACACCAAAATAAAAGCAAAAAATAGTACTACTTTGGCCAATGAAATTTGAGTGTGGTTACCTAATATTTATTTCATAAATGGAAAAAACATACGTATTTATCATTGCAGAAGATTATAAGTCCAGGCATGTCCTGTTCCTTTTAGATTTTATTCCTTTATCATTTTTAGAGAAGCATTGATGGGATGAAAGGTATAATCTTCTTCTCCACAAAAGACTATGCTGGTTACAGCTATCCCTTCAAAACAAAAACATAATCTTAGGGGTAAGCAAAGGTCAGTTAATATTGTGTTGACTATATGATTTCAATTGTTGCTAATACTTTTGATTTGAGTTTAAACTGTCTGATTTAATGATTTTATGCTTTTAAAAGTCTGTTGTCCTCCATGTCAAAATGAGCTGCTTTGGATGACCAAGTGTCTTTTTGTGGCTGGAAATGACAACTTCTCAAAAAGACTCTGTGCCAGTGGTGCTGTAAAGTGGTTACATGTTATCTCACCTGAATCACCATGAGGCCTAAAGGAGACATTTTCTCTTGGTCTAGATGGACTAGATCAGCATCTCTCATAGAGAACTGGTTACAAAGACTCAAAGGGATTCTACTGTAGCCACTCTAGCCCCTTCTATACAATAGTTTCATGAGCTTCTTTAGGAGAATGCATATTGAATGGTTTGTGTTTTGTGCTCTTCTTGCTAATCTACTTCATATAGCTTTGCACATACCAGTTGGAGCTCACTGAATCTTAATTTCCTTTGATGTTTGATGGGAATGGTGAAAATCTTCCTTGAGGCTGTAATTTGAATGTTTTGTTATTATTGTTATCTCCTAGGATGGAAAGAAGAAGTTTGACAAAGAGAGTGAAAAATATTATTCTATTCTTGACAAACATTTAAATTTGTCTGCAAAGAAAAAGGAGTCTCATTTGCAAGAGGTAAGTTTTTCCATTTGGAATGTGGAGAGGACATTAATTAGCGTTAAGTCATGTGAAGTTCAAATTTCCAAAGGTAGCAGTATCTCAGAATCTGCTACTCTTTAATAAACAAAAAAGAAAGAAAGAAAGGGAAAGGTGGAGGAAGACGGGAGGGGAGCGCAAGGGAAGGGAGGGAGAAGGACAATACTTAAGTTAATCAAGCATTTACTATGGACAGGCACGGCGCTGAACATTTTAACTTTCTTACCACACTTAATATTAGCAGTTCCGAATGAAATACGACTTTTCATTTTCTTCTGTTGGGCATATTTTAAACAATAGGACCTATCAAATTCATGTTACAGCTTTTATGTTAAGTTGAAAATAACTGTTTTTAAGGCGTTGCCTTAGCACTAGGAGAAAAAAGATATACAATTACACATTTTAAAATTTCAATTATTTTACGTCAGTTTTCTTAAAGAACAAGGCAACAAGTATTTCACTAACATGTATGCATAAAAGCAGTTCAATTCTTCTTTCTTTCTGAAATATCTGTCCTTTTCATTGGTAGTGTTTAAACTATCATAAGGAAAATCTTATAGTCCTTTTACTAAGGAATAATGCAGTTCTAGTTCCAGTGATGAGAATATGTTTTTTAAAAACGACTGTCTTGTCATTTTCACCCTAAAAGCAAAAATATCTTAACACCCCACCCACACTTTCCCCCAAATCTACCGTGGTTGTCTCAGAGCTGCGAGACCGGAGTTAGTTGTTTCACCCTGGGGTCATCACTGCTCTCCAGACCTTGCTCGGGAACCCTGTACAATGTTGAGTCTCCTTTAGTCTCTTCTTCCTCCTCTCCGTACTTGTAGGTATCACAGTCCAGAACCTCTTTTAAATGCCTCATGCTCCCCTGGCTGGTGTGGCTCAGTGGACTGAGTGCTGGCCTGCAAACCAAAGGGTCGCTGGTTCGATTCCAAGTCAGGGCACATGCATGGGTTGCTGACCAGGACCCCAGTAGCGGGTACATGAGAGGCAACTACACATTGATGTTTCTCCCTCCCTCCCTCCCTCCCCTTCTCTAAAAATAAATAAAATCTTTTTAAAAAGTAAAAGAAACATGCCCGATCCGGCAAAGCCAATTAGCCGCTTTTCCAATTCAACCTGGTCATCTGCTCTCTGTATTCTTTCTCCGATTTCTCTTACCTCTACAATCAACCTCAGGGCTGCTGCTGGATGAGTCAGAGAGTGACTGGAGTTCCACTGCATCAAAAGCCATGGGGGGATTATTTTTGGCTCTGATTCCTTTTTTCTACATTCTCATATCGTCATTGAAGGAATTGAAATTTTTCATTTAAATATATTTAACATCTGGAAATGTTATTTAAACATGAATTCATTATAACTTATATTTTGTTATTAATGCCCACTCTTAAAACAGGATAATTGAATGTATAGTTGTTTGCCTATGGAAAGGTTTTGTGGCTAAAGTGAAATGGGAAAAAAATCTGTCATTAAGAAAAAATAATATTTTTAATTTTCGAGGGCATACTCAATATTATGAATTACTATGCTACAATTTAATGTCACGGTGACACGTTCCATACAACTACTACCACTGCTCCTCCTCCTCCTTTTCCCGCCTTTTTTTTTCTTTCCTGACTCTTTATGTTTCGGTTATATTAACCTTTGGTCTTGCCCAAATTAGCCAAGACTGTGCTTACTTCAAGGCCTTTGCACTTACTGTTTGTTCTACCCGGAAAGATGTTATTATGCCTGCATCATTTTATCATCAGTTCCTTTTCTCTTTTTTAAATTTTATCCCCTAGGCCCTGCCTCCTGACTCTGGCAACCACCAGCCTGTTCTCTTCATCTATGAATATTTATTTATTTATTTACTAACTTATTTTTAGGTTCCACATATAAGAGAGATCATATGGTATTTGTCTTTCTTTATCTGACTTCGCATTTATCATAATGCCCTCAAGGTCCATCCAGGTTTTCAAAATGGCAAGATTTTATACATTTTTGGCTGAAAAATATTCCATATGTAAAATAATATATATAATTTTATATGTGTCATAATTTATTTAATAACCATCCAGCTATGGACATTTAATTTGTCTTTATATCTTGGCTGTTATGAATAATTTTGCAGTAAAAAGAGGTGCATACCTCTTTTTTTTTTAATCCTCACCCAAGGATATGTTTTTATTGATTTTGTAGAGAGAGAGGAAGGGGAAGAGAGAAAGAGAGATAAACATCGATGTGATAAACATTAATTGGATGCCTCCTGTATATGTCCTGCCTTGGGATCGAACCCTCAGCCTTTTGGTGTGTGAGACGATGCTCCAACCAACTGAGCCACCCAGCAGGGCATATACTTCTTTTTGAGTTGGTGTTGTTTTCTCCTCAGATAAATACCTAGAAGTGAAATTTGCTGGATCACGTGGTAGTTCTATTTTTAATTTTTTTAGGGACTTCCATAGTGTTTTTCATAGTGGCTGCACAAATTTACATTGTTACCAACACGTGTTATCTCTTGCCTTTTTGATGAGAACCATTCTGATAGGTGTGAAGTGATATCTCATTGTGGTTTTGACTTGCATTTCCTCGATAATTAATGATGTTGAGAGTCTTTTCATGTACCTGTTGGCCATCTGTATGTTTCTTTGGTAAAATGTTTATTCAGATCTTCTGTCCATTTTTAATAGGATTGTTTTTTTTTTTTTTACTATTGAGTTGTATGAGATCTTTATGTTTTAGATATTAGCCCCTTCCTTATCAGTTAAATGATTTCCAAATATTGTCTTCCATTCAATATGTTGCTTTTTCATTTTGTGGATTGTTTTCTTTGTTATGCAGAAGCTTTTTAGTTTGATGTAGTCCCATTTGTTTATTTTTGCTGTTGCTTTTGCTTTTGCTTTTGGTTTGAGATTCAGAAAATCATTGCCAAGACCTGTGTTAAGGAGCTTGTCACCTACATTGTCTTTTATGGTAGGCATTTTATGGCTTCAGGTCTTATGTTGAAGTCTTTAATCCATTTTACTTTTTGGTGTGATATAAGATAGCGGTAGAGTGTAATTTTTTTTTTTAATCTGAATGTTCATTTTCCAGTATAATTTATTGAAGACACTGTTCTTTCCCCATTGTATATTCTTGGCTCCTTTGTTATAAGTTTATTGAACGTTTAGACATAGGTTTATTTCTGGGCTCTCTATTTTGTTCCATTGGTCTATCTGTCTATTTTTATGACAATACCATACTGTTCTATATACTATAGCTTTGTAACATAGTTTGAAATCTGGAGACATGATACTTCTAGCTTTGTTCTATCTCAAGATTGCTTCGGCTATTTGAAGTTTTTTTGTATGTGTGCCTCCATACATATTTAGTGGTATATTCACCTGTTCCAAACTTCTTAAATGCTCGCATTTCTCTAAACATTGCACTAGAATAAACCTGAGAGAGAATGCAGTATGTAGATGAAGTCATGTGTAGAATGGCTTCTGTAATTTCCACCTGTGCACCATATGCCGTGCCAGGTGCCATGACCAGGTACTATTATAAAAATTGACTGTCACAGAATCCACTGTGTGGTTTTTACAGTCTCTAAAGGACTATAAGTTCACAAGGTTCTTGGTGAATATGCAGTGCTACTCTTTGACAAGACATTGCTTAAATCATCTAGCAAGTACTAACTTGATCAATTTTAGTATCCTCTAGAGGATATACTTTAATTTTCCCTGACAACCTAGTTAAATATTTAATACTTTGCTTGTTAGTGGCCCTCAGTTCCTTAGGCTGTGGTAGGGTAGAATATCCATTCTGGTGCTGTATTTAGTTGGGGGCTGGAAAAACCTGTAACATGGTTAATACAACCTCCACTTGCCCCACCTTGTCCCATTCCACAGACACACTCCACACATACTTCTTTTCCAGGAGACACAGCCCACAACACAACACAGTTGCACCATAGCAGTGCCTCAGAATACATAATGTAGATAAGGAGAAATATGGCTTGGGTCTTTTGTTTTCTCTATCCTTCCAGGAACCACATCTCTTACAGGGAGATGCTGCCACACCTCGTCTGTAGTTTTGTAACATGACATTAAAAGTCACCTGTTTCTTTCCAGAGCATCTCTCATCCTTCTGTCAGCACCAAATTTGTTTTAAGTTGCTCTCAGAAAGACCCCTGTGTGCCTTCTCATCTGCATCCTTGGTCATTTCTGTCATGGAAAATAAGTGGCTGCCCATTTCCAGCACTGAACTGGGGATCACCTTGTTGGTACAGCGCCAGGACCATCGATCAGTTGGATCGTGGCAATAAACAGACTTGTCAAGATTGTAGACTTTACAGTACATGGAGAGAAGTAACATTTAATATGGGAGTGGGTGATTTCTTTCTAGGCATAAAATAAAAGGAAGAGATCCTAAAGCAAATGTGGGAAGACCAGAGTGCATACAAATAATGTCTATTTTATAAGACATTAAATCAAATTAAAAAGCAAAGTGTTAGGGAATTTATATAGCATAGGATGTAGGATTACCATTGCTCATACATAAGATTCATCCACAAATTAGTGTGAAAAAGTTGGTCTTCAGTTGAAAAATTGGGCTAAGAATATGAATTGGCATTTCATCAAAGAAGAAATATAAACCATAGTGAATGTTCTGTTTCAGTGTCGCACGTTTTAAAATGCAATGTACATTAGTAATAGCAGCAGATGTTAGTTTAATTTGTTAAAAGATACCCACCATTAGTGATTGTATGGAAAACGGAGTACCCTTTTGTTTCTCTGGTAGAAACAAAACCATTCAATCATTCTTGAGGTGAATTTGATACATTTTTCAGCAAATTTTCAATGTACAAGATAGTTGAAATTATTCCTATTAACAGGAATTTACCCAAGAGAAATGGTTAGCAATGAGCATAAAAATAAATGGTGTAAATCTGTTGAGGCAAGACAACTCTTGCAATGCACAAATTTAGAAACACTTGAAATGGCACAAAAGAATAATTGGGGTAAATACGCACATATAGCTTGATGAAAAATGAAATGTGATATGGCTATGAAAGATTTTATTTGGAAAATCATTTAAAGACATGAAATATTCATTAGCTTAAGTGGAAAAAAGCAAGTTTAAACTAGATTCTGTATGCAGTGTTATTCAGGTTTGTTTAAAGTAACTGTTTTACACATCAAAATATTAACAATGGGAATGAAAATTCTTATTATCTTTATATTTCTCTTTATGGTAATGAGTAATGTATAAACTTATAATAATGAATATGTATTATTTTTATAATTAGGGGGAAAATCCTTTTAGAAACCCAGATTTTGGGTTTCCACGTGTCGCTAAATATACTTTGAACAGGTTCCTCTTATCCCTACTTCCTAAAAGAAGGAAATCCCTTAGTTTCTACCATTCTACCTCTCTTCTTACTGTGTCCCTGACATTTCTTCTATTTCCATACTATCTATAACGCCCTGCTGAGTGTCTCTCAGCTCATGATTTCATCATGCCTGACCACATTTCCATGCCCTGGATTTGACCACTCCTTAGTGACACACTGAAATCTCACACATCACCGTTTTCTCAATTTGCTCCTACCTCTCATTTCTTTAATTATGTTCAGACTGATATTTTTCATATCAAAATTGCCTTTGACATTTCCCCTTGTTTCTCACATCCTTAAGCTTCTCTTTCTTGCTGAGATGTACCAAACATCTTCAACCTTGCTAACGAAGAGGTCTCCTTATGTTCATGCACACCCGGCCCCATGACTGAGTCAGTATATTCTACAGCACCCCCGTGTTAATCTTCTTGAAATTGTGCTTTGCTCTCATCAATACCTTCCTCAAGCTTTTGCAGTGTCTGTAGAATGAAGTTTGCATGCATTCTGTCTTTGCTGCCTTCACTCTCATCTCTGACTCTTTCGGTCAGAACCTTCTGATCTGCCAGTCGGACCTTGTCTGGACTCTGCTCCCTCCCTCGGACTCTTCTCTTTGCGTCTCCACCTTCTCTAAACCTTCCCCGTCTTCAATCCAGCTTAAGTCTTTTTCTCCTCTGGGATTGAGGTTTTTTTCTGTCTTTTGAATTGAGATAGCTTATTGTAGGTGAGGAATAATTTAGGTTTCTGCAGAACTATCTAGTTTTCTTCTGTAATGAACTTGGTTTCTTACTAGGATGACTTTATAGAGTCCCTTTTACCATGTAAACAACAGTTTATACCTGTTGTTCTAGCATAATTATCACTGGTGCTCTGTTTCAGTTTGAAAAGTTCAGACAGTAAAGTATATGGCTATTTTACTTACCCAGTTCAAAATACAGAGCAGTGGTTGCTAGTGGGTACATAAGCAACTGTCTGTTAGTGAACAACACACTCTATGAGCTTAAGTACTAACGGGCTTCATCTCAACTAAAGGATGCCTTTTTAAAAAATCATGTACTGAAAATATATTAAGCTCTTACAGTCTTTAAGCACTGTACATTCTAGATGACCTTTTAAAAGTATTTTTATTGATTATGCTATTACAGTTTTCCCAATTTTTTCCCTTGATCCCCCCTCCACCCTGTCCGCTCAACCCTCCAGCATTCCCTCCCCCTTAGTTCATGTCCATGGGATGTACATATAAGTTCTTTGAGTCCTCTGTTTCCTATACCATTTTTTTATCTCTCCCCCTCTATTTTATGCCTACTAACTATGCTCCTTCTTCCCTGTACCTTTTCCACCTATTCCTCCCTTCCCCCTCCTCACTGAACTGACTCTGTGTGATGTCCATTTCTCTGGTTATGTTCCTGTTTTGGTTGTTTGCTTAGTTTTTGTTTTCATTGTTTTGGTTTTCTTTTAGGTTCATGTGTTGATAATTGTGAGTTTGTTGTCATTTTATTGTTAATATTTTTTATCTTCTTTTTCTTAGATAAGTCCCTTTAATGTTTCATTTAATAAGGGCTTGGTGATGATGAACTCCTTTAACTTGACCTTATCTGGGAAGCACTTCATCTGCCCTTCCATTCTAAATGAAAGCTTTGCTGGATAGAGCAATCTTGGATGTAGGTCCTTGGCTTTCATGACTTGGAATACTTCTTTCCAGCCCCTTCTTGCTTGTAAGGTCTCTTTCCAGAAATCAGCTGACAGTCTGATGGAAACTCCTTTGTAGGTAACTGTCTCCTTTTCTCTTGGTGCTTTTAGGATTTTCTTTTTGTCTTTTATCTTGGGTAACGTAATGATGATGTGCCTTGATGTGTTCCTCTTTGGGTCCAACCTCTTTGGGACTCTGGGCTTCCTGGACTTCCTGGAAGTCTGTTTCTTCGCCACATTGGGGAAGTTTTCCTTCATTATTTGTTCAAATAAGTTTTCATTTTCTTGCTGCTGTTCTTCTCCTTCTGGAACCCCTATAATTTGGATATTGGAACATTTCAGGTTGTCCCAGAGAATCCTCAGCCTCTTCATTTTTTTGGATTCTTGTTTCTTCGTTCTGATTCAGTTGGATGTTTATTTCTTCCTTTTGTTCCAAATCATTGCTTTGAATCCTGGTGTCCTTCTTGTCACTGTTGGTTCCATGAATATTTTGCTTTATTTCATTTTGGGTGTCTTTCATTTATTCTTTCATTTTTCAACCAAGCTCAATCAGTTCTGTGAGCATTTTTATTACCGGGGCTTGAAATTTCTCCATCAGATAGGTTGGCAATCTCTTTATCTTTCTGAGGTTTTGCTGTGTTGCTTCATTTGGGACATATTTCTTTGTCTTGGCACATCTGATAGGTTGTAAGGGGGTGGGGCCTTAGGTATTCACCCAGGCAGGGCAACCCTCCTTCCTGCACTGCCTGTAGGGGAGGGGCCAGAGAGGGAGCAATGCAGCTCGCCTGCTTGTCTCTAGTGCACTTTCCAATGGGCTCTCATGTCAGACTGGAAGTATCTCTCACTGAGGCATAGATGACCTTTCAAAGCAGATTGGGTTTAGCAGATTCATCTACATTAAAGGTGATGGGAAATATCTATAACTTGCAAATGGGAAGAACTGTCATTTCTCTCTTATCTTTCTTTGTGCCCCCACTACCCCACAGATGGGAGTTCATGCTGATTTGCTAGGACGCATGGCTATGATTTATTACAGTGAAAATATATATAGAAAAATCAGCAAAGGATGCATAGGGTTAAACCTGGGGGAAACCAGGCATCAGCTTCCAAGAGTCCTTTTCCAGTATAAACACATCAGACACACTTAATTCCCCCAGGAATAAATCATCAGAAAAATATGTGAAATGTTGTCTGTTAGACACTGAGTATAGATCAAGTGCCCATAGTTTTTACTGGGAGCTGGCCACATAGGTACCTTCTGCTTGTCATGTGCCCACATTCCTCACTCCCAGGAGGAAATCAGGTATTCAAAATAAACCATATTGTTTGTACCAATAGTTTTGGCACAGTAAACTATGCTTATAAATTAGAGTGGTGGGAACTCTCCCAGAACCAACATTCCCAGATGCAACCACGGGTCGGCCTTGAAAGCAGACCTGTCAGTGGGTAGTGCTCACACCTGCTGTGCTCTTCTCTGCACAGCTTTGTTGACCAGAAATAATCATGTGTGTTATAAAGGTGGCTCACAGTTCTAGTTTGTTCCCACGTGCTAGGGAACAGTCAGTGACATTATCTTTTATAGTAAAGGAGACCTTCAGAAATAACTTGGGGAATAGAATGTTATCTCCAAGACTAAAAATATTCTTGTGTCCTTTACACCCGGTGGTGTTCTGGCGCTCTGGCCTGTAGGCCACTTTTCTCATCTCTTTCTAACTCCCTCATTCACTGATGTTGGTCTGTGGTTCAGAACTGGCTGTTTTGGGAATATTGATACCACAGAAACCAGCACACACTACAAATCTGGCTGTACCCCCGTGAGAGCCTGTTGTTAAACATGTGTTCACGTACCACTAACTATACCTTCTTACCATTCCTTCTGTTAACAGTGTGCTGTTCTAAGCAGTGGTAAGAAAAAAATATGTGATTTGTATAGAATACAATTGTCTTTTTGTGGATATTTGTATCTTCTCTTATTTAGAAATTGTCTTTGGGAGCCAAGAAGCTTCTGGTTCATATTTCCTACCTGATTTACATGTTCTTTTTGTATATTAGTATAGAAACTTAGAATTTTCAACTTTAAAAAATTCCTATTGACTTGCTTATCATATTGGGTTATTTTTAATTCTATGAATACATGCATAGTAAATATATATAATTATTTTTAAAGGGGTTTCATATGAAGTTTTAAAATGCTATGGTGTCCAAGCCAGCAAACCTAATTTTATCTTTTTTTAAGGCTTCTGCTTGTGAAATTATCATAGTAAAATGGCTTCAAAGCAATATTCTATTCCCAAATTGATGTTGGCAGATACTTAGTATTCTGGAGAGCCCATTTTTTTCATCTGCTTTTAGTAATCTCAGCTGGCAGTGAGGAGGGTGTAACTGGGCAAGAAAAGTAAACTCATGCCTCTCTGTTAAATCGAAGTCAGGTTACAAGAGGGCATCTGAGAACGGTACTGGGCATAGAAGAGGGGAGAAAGACAATATCAAAAAGAAAATGCAATTATTTCAGTAACACTTGTGTCATACTTGATCAATAGAACCTTACCGCAGTCATGAAGAATAAATACGCACGGCATCGGTGGAGCATGAAGCACTAGGTTAGAACCATTGAAAATTTTTGGCTCTGCTACCAGCAGTCTTATCTTTCTAAGAGGTTACCTAATGTTGTGGCTTGCTGCTCAATATTGTCAAGTATTCTTCTTCAGTTAAAACCCAAATTTGCCTTTCAGTGTTCAAGATCTTTTATAGTGTGATGCTGATTTTAGTTCTCACTACTTCCCTCCACTTATTTATGCTGTTGACAAACTGTCAAACTCTTTCATGCCTCTTTACTTTTATTTATGAGAGTGACCCTTTTTTTTCAGCTTTGACTAGTCACTGCCAGTTGTTCATCTTAAAATTCCACTCAAACCACTATCATTTTCTCCCACAACTTAAGTCTCTTTTTCTGTGATCCCATAGATTTTCACATATATTTATAAACCTCTTTGTAATATTTCCATTTAAATGAGCTGAATGTTGTATGCTTACTCTGTGTTTTTTCTTTCCTCCCACCCACATACTATGAGCTCTTATGGACAAGGACTTTGTTTTCCTAGTCTCTTTATTCCAGGGACATAATAATAATTGCTATATTAAAAGTTTTGGCCCTGGCTGGTATAGCTCAGTGGGTTGAGTGAGGCCTGTGAACTGAAGGGTCACTGGTTCGATTCCCAGGCAGGGCACATGCTTGGGTTGCAGGTCAGGTCCCCAGTAGGGGCCACATGAGAGGAAACCACACATTGGTGTTTCTCTCCCTCTCTTTCTCCCTCCCTTCCCTTCTCTCTAAAAATAAATAAATAAAATATTTTTAAAAATAAAAAAGAGTTCTTAAAAAAAAAACTTTCAGCGGGACTTAATTTTTATTCAAGATTTCAGAGTGAAACAGGACTTGAGTCCCACTCTAACAAGGGAACATCAGTAATTGCTCCCCATATCACGGTTTGCCTTCCTGTGCCCTTCAGGCAGATACACAGATTGACCGGGAACATCAGAACTTCTATGAAGCATCACTGGAATATGTCTTTAAAATTCAAGAAGTTCAAGAAAAGAAGAAGTTTGAATTTGTTGAGCCGGTAAGTTTTAATTTCCCTATAAAATAGTAAGATCAGTATATCCTGTGGGGGGTGGGGGAATGGCTGTGTTTTTCTGTTGAAAATGACAATTTTTTTTTTAAAGGGAGGGGGTAGTGGGGAAGGGGCAAATAGATGGAGCACAGCACAATTTTAGGACAATGAAACTATTATATATGATACTGTAATGGTGGGTAAATGTTGTTATACATTTGGAAGAGCCCATAGAATGTTGCAACACAAAGCATGAATCCTAATGTAAGCTGTGGATTTTAATAATGATGGGTCAGTATGGAACTATCACTCGTAACAAACATATCTCACTAATGCAAGATGTTAATAACAGGGAAGACTGTGTTAGGTAGGGGCGGGGGGCAGGTATATGGGAACTATGTAATTTCGCTCAATTTTTCTGTAAACCTAAAACTGTTTTAAAAAAATACCCTATTGGTTTGAAAAAATAAAAATAAAAGGATGTACATTACATATACCTAAGCAAACATACCTCAGCACTGAAGTGACCCACGTACCCAAGCTTTAGGTGAAGGGAGAAAACGTAAGGCTGTGTTTGTTCCTTTGTTCCGCCCCACTTCCTTGCAAGGCTGGGCCTGTCTGACTTTCCAATGAAGTCATTTATTTTCCTAAGTCACTGTAAAAAGTAATGGGTTCCCCAATGTAAACCGCATTACAGAAAAGAGCAGGTGGCTGGTCTTTAGAAACTTACTTCATTTTCTTAGCATTTTCCTCCCAAGTAATACCCTAATATGCTACCAATATTGGCTAAGTAGGCACATTCATGAGGCATCAGCTGTGATGAATAACGGTAAGTTCCATAGTCAAGATAATCTTCCGTTGGGATATGTAATGCTCAGTTCCCATGAGAGGACAGTGATAGTAAAATATACAGGTATCAAATATATAATTTAAGCCATATTTTCTTCCTATGTCAGTTTGTAAAAGAAAAATCTATTTATAGTAAGAAAATACCCTCTTCCTATTTTAGTGGAAGTGATGGGAAAAAGGGAAGGAAAAACCTTGCTTTAAAATATATTTGACCAAATTTATTTCTTGATAGACACCCTTCAGTGATTCCCTAAAGATGATGGGCAACGGAGACGGAGAGGAGGCTGGGCTGTATTCAGTCCCTGCCTCACTCGCCAGACCTCTGCTTCTCTCCTCTCCCTCCAGCTGGAGCTACCTGACTTCCTCCTATAAACTGGGCACCTGGCCAGTTTATTAGACCAGCCCTTCAGCTAGAGAGATTTAAGGAACTGGATGTCACACACGCAGGCTCAGGGAATTAACTGTTACCTTTTATTTGGGATTGCAGCCTTAGCTTCAAGTTCTGGTTGCCAAACAGCTAAGTCCTTAAACCTCTTAGAATGAATTGCTAACCTCTATTTAGTAGATGCTTTGAGGAGCTGATTAAACAGTTTTTAGGCAGCCTTCGGAGGCTCATCTGGGGTTCGTGGATAGCTGGCCAGCCTAACAATCCCTCGTCTGGGAAGACAGCAGTACTGCTTAGAATTACTGCTCCTTTTCTCTTGGACTAAGTTCTGCCTTTGAATCCTACCTGGGGTTTTGAAGCCTCTATCCTTGCTGGCAAACTTCCTCCTGAGAGCCTGCCTCTTGGAATTTCTGGAACTTAGCTCTTCTTGACACTAAATGACTCTAAATTGTTAATCGCCATTAATTCTGATAGTTTTCCTTCATACTTTCCCCTTTCCAGTTCCTAGTCCCTCCAGACTCTGCTCATTTACTGCTCTGTTCTTCCTCACACTCGGAATGACCCTTTTACACCTGTAATTATCCTTTTACACGTGCAGTACCTCTCCTGCTTCTGAGGGGCATGCAGGTAGCCCATTTTCCCATCTAAGCCTCTTTTCATGGCCTGTCCTGTCTGGGAACAGTTAACTAGATCACTTTGTCATGTAATATTAGGTATATAAGGAGAAGCCTGTAAAATCGTTTCCTCACAGGTGACAGAAGGAATGGTAAGAATTTGTGAATTCCTGTGATAGTACATATGGAAAGTGGGAGCTGTCCTTCAATTGAAATGTGTTTTCTTTCTCTTCTCTACTGCATCCCAAACTGAGATGGTCTGAAAAATCTTCTGTAATGCATGCCTTTCTTGTGACACCACAATCAAAATTGATGTTTAAATTTGTCTTTCTTCCAAAATATTTTCTTGGCTGCTATATTTTTCCTATTAGTATGTCTGGCCAAACCAAATAGTGCTGTCAGTTTAGTCTCGTTTTTTATTTCTAGCTGCAAAATCTCTTCTGTGGGGTTTACTTAATTTACATTTCAATAATGAGAAGAATAGAAATGGGAGCAATGAAACATGAGCATTTGCTCTGTAAGTTATGCATTTACAAATTAATTTGGAGGAAACAAGTTTTTAAAATTTCAAAAACAAAACTCCCAGGAGCTATAACCATGAAAACACATGAGGATACTTTAATATCTTTGCAATTTTTATCCTACAGAAATCCAATTCCTGTCACGTTACTGTTTCACATTACAGAAAGCTAGCAGTCTATTCTGTTTAGCCCAATTTTAAGTAAAGCAGAATTCCCCAGGGATGTGACTTATCTCGTAGAGATTGTGAGATATCAGGTAGGAAATACAAGTGTAAAATAGTCCTGGTGATTTGCATTAAATAACATTCTTCATGATAAGCATTTGAGATTATTTTACATTGTTTCAGTTACATCAAGATCCTGCCACTTGTGATAAAACTTTTATAGAATATTTAGGTGGTATTAGAAATAAATATTCCTACAGTGTTATTATTTCACGGAAAAGCTTGGGGAAAGAAGCTAAAACATGGGGGGAAGGGTACATTTACATATTTTTAAAGTACACAGTAAATCAGCCTTTTAAACTCAGTTCTCCATT
Source organism: Tonatia bakeri (assembly GCA_004024845.1). Classification (NCBI taxonomy): domain Eukaryota; kingdom Metazoa; phylum Chordata; class Mammalia; order Chiroptera; family Phyllostomidae; genus Tonatia; species Tonatia bakeri. Next base: position 185,083 of record PVIA01001880.1, read on the forward strand.
AATTGCATAATTTTAAGGGCAATCTTTTCTTCCAGTTTATAACATTTTATATTAAAAGTGATCGTAGATGTCTGGTAACCTCTGGACCTGTGCTGTTCATTGTGGTAGCAGCTATCCACATATGGATAGAGCATTTGAAATAAGGCCGGTGTACACTAAGATGCACCATACGTATGAAATACTATTAGATTGCAAAGTTTAGTACAAAATGAAGTTATCTCACTCATACCTCTTTTATATTGATCACATGGTAAAATAATAGTATTTTGGGTATCTTGTATTGAATAGAATACTAAGTTAAGTTCATTTGGTTTAATATTTTTTTTAATGTGGCCTCTAGAAAATTTAAAATCAAACATTTGTGGTCCACATTGTGTCTCTGTTGAACAGCACTAGACCTCATGCACCCAGACTTGACAACAATGTGTATGAATTCAGGTTTCTATTGGGGGAAAAGATCAGAGAGGAAGAAACATCATGTCCTGACTTCTTAATTGTACCATCCTGCTACGTCTCAGAGTTGCCTGGAGTTTCTGACAGTTTTGAGGAATCATGGGAGAAGGCTTGAGAAGCAGCTTACATGAGAGAGCTGAGCCCTAGTGTATCAGAAGTATATTATTGCACATGAAGTTTTGTGGCTCAGAAAACTAAAAGAATGTTTTTGTGAGTGAACTCACTTATGGCTCCTTCAGCTACAGTTTGTGTATATGTTCATTCTGTGCTTCGAGCGTACTCAGCCGGACTAACGTTTTGTGTGTAGCTACTACGTGCTACGCTCTCTTCATGTTTATCTCACATAAAGCCACAACACCTTATTGTTGCGTAGTTGTTATCCTTTCAGACAAAGAAGTTAAGTCACAGAAGTATGGTTGTCTGAGGTCACAAGCCTAAAGGGGGAAAGCCAAAACTCTAGAGCCCAAATCTGAAGTCACCGTTTAGTGTCATTTATTGCCTTATTGGCTGCTTAATTACAAGAACTAGTCCTTCGTAATATTTACTCTGACCAAACAAAATGGATGACCTCTTAAATTGTACTGTAAAGCTATTTTAATTTTTTTTAATTAGGAAAAGAAGAGGTTGACCTTTGCTTTATTAAAGGTCATTGAATCTGCCCATTCATTCATCTGTTGTTCCTCCTTCTGTCTTCCTGTTGTTAAAGTTGTCTCTCCAGGCCTCAGGTGACCAGCCACTCTCCAGGCAGACACACAGCAGTGCTCTGGCTGAGTGGGAATGAGCTGGAGTCTGGCTCCAATCCTGTAGCTGTGCGGTTTGGGCACATTTTTCAAACTCTGCGTGCCTCAGGTTTTTATTTGTTAGTAGGGGGTAAAGATTGTACGTAGTTTCCAGGATCGTGGTGAGGCTTGACCAATGCTGGTAACAGAGCAAGTGCTTGCTCATCGTTGGTATCAGCAAGGTGTTAGCTGTGTGAGGTCTCCTGTGGACCATTATCCCTAGGTAAGGTAGATACATTTATTAGTGTGGCTTCAAAGCCAGATGTAACCTTTCGAAAACAATTTTAATTTTTAACATATTTAAAATACATATGTAAATTCTGTAAGAGCATTTTCATGGAGTATTCTTTATAGCCTTTATTTTGGTCTTTTTGTATTACGTTTAAAATTAATATAAAAATTAAACCATTATATAGAAACTGAAATATACTGCTTCTGATAGTCATCCCTTAGTCTGCTAGGTTTGATTTTAAATCATTTTCTGAAGAAAATTTCACTTAATTTGCTTACTATGTTATAATAAGCTCTTTAGCTTAGTATATCAAAAAGAATACTATAAAACACTTTTTGGACTCTCTAAAAATGGTTAAATAATATTGAGACTGAATAACAGCTACTCGCTAAGTTAAAAAAAAGTCTATCAAGTAGTATTTGACCTGTAGGTCTTGAAAGTTAAACCTTTTGTGTTCTTTTTCAATATGATTGGTAAGCTCTATTAGAGAAAATTTAATTTAAGGTACATCAAAGTGAGCAAATAAGACAGGTCATTGTTTAAAATGTTTAGTAGGGCTAATGTTTAAGTTAGTATCCTGCTAAAAGCCTTAAGTGCAATCATTCTATAAAAATGAAACAAAAAATCTCTCTTCAGGTCATATACCTTATAATAAAGTCTGTATTGGCCTAGTTACTGTTATTTAAAAACCTGAAATTTGCAGTAATTGTTAGATAGTTAATAAAATATTGGAAAAGTAAGAAAAAGACATTCTCTTTGTTTGGTTGATTCGTCCCCTTGAACTTCATTTTAGAAATCAATCATGGAACAGCCTGGTCTAAATGTAGCTTTTTCTGGACTGTAGTTACCTTGCTGGCTACATTACCTTCTTCATTCCTGTCGAGCTAAAAAGATAAGCTAACTTTATTATTGTTCATTCCTTTTGTTTCTTTACCACAGAAGTTGATGTCTGGCCACTTAACCTGAATTTCATCCCTTTGAATACTTAGAAGTATGCCTTCAGGAACTCCAGTGATTCTTCACTGCTGAGGCAATATGATACAGCCACAACTTCAAAAAGTTTTGACTTTTTAAATTAATTGAATCAATGTACATATCTGTCTGTTCATTCATTTGTTCTTTCATCCTTCCTTGATTGTCCTGTTTAACCGTTGTCAGCCCAGGTCACTGCTGACAGCCTCTTTCTGTCCTTGGCCCTCTTTTCAGGTTTCTCACTTATTTGGTTGGCTTTTGATATGCACTCATTTCCGCTCAGTAACTCCTTGAAACATCTGTGTATTAGACTTACAGTACGTCATAGTAATTTTGAGGCCATCCTCTAAAGATATTTATCTCTTAAGTTTCCTCCAAGTCAAGAGCAGCAAAGACTACAGGGTTAACTCACGGGCCTGACACTTGTGAGAAGAGAGGCCTTGCCTTTGCTCTCTGTTGCCACTCTTCTTACGGGTTCAGCAGCCATATGTAAAGGCCTACATAAGACTTGATTTCTTCTAGTGCACTCTGGTGCTCTGTGTGTGGGAAGCATTTATTTTTATTTTATTTAGAACAGTCTTATTAGGGTATCAATTCACATGTCATACAATCTCAGCCATTTCTAGTTATTTTTTTTCTATGATGTTGGAGTAGGGGCTCCAGCTTCATTCTTTTGCATGTGGCTATCCAGTGGTTCAAGAACCATTAGTTGAAAAGACTATATTGCCCTGGCTGGTGTAGTTCAGTGGATTGAGCAGGGGCCTGCAAACCAAAGGGTCACCAGTTCCTATTTCCAGTCTGGGTGCATGCCTGTGTTGCAGGCCAGGTCCCTAGTAGGGGGCGTGTGAGAGGTAAACACACTTGATGTTTCCTACCTCTCTTTCTCCTTCCCTTCCCCTCTCTCTAAGAATAAATAAATAAATAAATAATCTTTTTTAAAGAAAGGGAAGACTATTAATTATCTATCTTATTGTCTTGGTACCCTCATTGAAAATACGTTGACCCTAGCTATGTGGCTTTATTTCTAGACTCTTTCAATTCTCTTTCATTGTTTTATAGGACTGTCACTGAATTAGTTTCACTGTTGATTACCACTGCCTTGTATTAAGTTCTGAAGTCAAGATGTGTGAGTCTGACTACTTTGTTCATCTTTTTCAAGATTATTTTGACTGGTTTAGGTGCATTGCTATTCCATGTGAATTTTAGAATCAGCTTGTCAATTATTATGAAGAAGTCACCTGGGCTTCTGATAGGATTTCATTGCATCCAGTAGTATTGCCATCTTAACAATATTGTCTTCCACTCCATGAATATGAAATAGTTTCCTTTGATTAAACCTTCTTTAATTTCTTTCAGCAGTATTTTGTACTTCTTTTTAAAGACTTTATTCCTAAGTATTTTATTCTTTTTGAAGCTGTTGTAAATGGAATTGTTTTTAAATTGCATTTTCAGGTTGCTCATTGCAAATGTATAGAAATATTGTTGATTTTTGTATTTTGATTTCGTATCCCAAAAACTTTCTGAACTTATTTCCTCTAGTTTTGTGTGTGTGCATGCGTGTGTGTGTTTTAGTGGATTTGCCAGTGTTTTCAGTGGTTAATTTCTTAGGAGATGAGGAATGATCACATCTAAGTATAAGAGCCTTTACATCCCTCTTATTCTGCTGAGTTTGAGCAACAGTCATCTGGAATTATTGCGTCAGTTGCTTTGGGGTTCTGCCCCTCACTGCCCTCCTAGCCCCTTTCCTCACTTTTGTCTCCCATTCACAGTAGCACTGCGAACTGTGAGCCCTTAAGGCCTGAAACCTGGTGATTAAGGGGCTAGCAAATTGTGAACATTTGTTCCTTTGCTGAGTTGTAATGTGTTTTTCTAAATGATCACTTATCCATAAATGCAGTATCAATTTTCACATTTGGTCATCTTACTGGAGTGACAAAATGTAATTTGATTCTAAAACCCTTGGGAATAATAAAGTACTATATGACTATTTCCCGATGATAAAAGTGACTTTCTTAATATTAAAACCTAATCTATCTAGTAGTTTATAGTTGCTATTATTATATTAACGGGCAGGATTAGTTTAAGGTAAGCTGGGACACGACACAGTAGTCTTTTCCTCACTGCTGTACCCACCCAGGCAGATTGCACAAAGAAAATGATATGCAGGAAATGCAATTCTTAAAGATTCAGGCTGTCTTATTAAAAATTCCCTTAATTTAGCATTATGGAATTTGTTGTGGATAAAATGAACTAGTATATATTTATTCAAACCTAAAAAACATTTAGTTTTGCTACCATCTAAAGGCAATTATTTCATGCATTCTGTCTTTATTAAACTTCCCAAAACCTGTTTCCAAAGTAGATGTGGAACAAAAGGAAAAGGTGGGTGGTTCTTTGAATATAATGTTCCTGTACGTTCCAAAGAATCATACATTCTCTAGTGGGTGTGCTGCATGTATTGTGAGATTGTAGTGTAGTTGTCTGCTACTTAGTGTATCTGAATTCTGTAGAAGATGCTAATAGAGTTATTTATTTAGGTGGATCTCAGGGAAATGGGTGTTCTGTAGGAAGATTTATTACAGATATTTCTAAAGTATCTTCTATATGTGTAACTGAATTCTTTGTCCTTACAATGGTATAAGAATAGTGTCTTCCCTAGTGCATCCAGTTCATCAGACAGTTCAAGTTGGATTAATAAAACCTGATACAGTACTCCTTTTAACAACTTCATAACCTATAATTATTTAGCTATCTACAACACCAGTGTTCTCTTTATATTTTAAAATATTTTCTTATTTAGTCTCTGTAAGCCTCTAAATCTGCATATCCAAGCCCCAATTAATTAAAGATATTTTCTAATCCCATTTTATAAGCTATAGTTCTTTTTAATTGGACCACAATATGTGCAGATTATATATTTTAAGTTACTGGCTAATTTGAGAAATATCATAGCATTACTTTAGTAAAGGATAATCTGTTGACTACCTCATTTTGATAATAATTTTCACTTGATGTAAAATTGACAATGTAAAATAATTCTAAAATTGACAAACAGCGTGTTTTGACACATTGTCAGGAACAGTTCAACAAGAGATGCACAACTTTTAGAATATAAAAAACCAATTTGAATGCTTTCTGAAATGAACATGATATTGTAAGTTGACTTATTATAGTAAGAAAAGCGTTAGATTGTTTTCATATAGAAACAGCACTTGCCGGTTGGAAACCATAACACACAGACTAGTCAATATTTAGCTAAATCCCCTTGCTTCCCCAGATGTAAAAGGTTTCACATTGTTTCTTCCTTAATTTAAAATAATAGCTTACAACAATTAAAGGAAATTATAATAGAAACAATAAATTTTTAAAAAATGAAAAAATATTAGCTTACAGATGTATCATGCTATTTGAATTAGAAAATCATTAGCCACTAATAAAAAATATTTTTAATTTTATTGTTTGAAGAGGTTGAGGAAGAGATTGAATTGGTAGACAAGTCAGAATAAAATCCCAGTGAATAAAATGAAAAATAAATTAGATAATTTTTCAGTTATAATTTAGCAACAGTTGTGTCCTATAACTGTGTGGAGAGCCACTCTTACTGCGTGAATAAGAACATCATAAATAAGCACATAAGCAGGCCAGGATCATAGAAATTATGGTTTTCTAAAGAAGATTTACTTTTATTCCTATATGAAAGATCTGTATCTGTCTCCTTGTTTTTGCTCAACTCTTACCTGCTTTGCCTTCTTTCTGCTTTGTAGGGAAATGTCTCTGTTCAATTCCCAAGTCAGTACTGCCACCTTGTGATATGTTCCTTAATTTCATCTGGCCAAACCCTAATTCCTTCTGTTGGGTACTTCTTATCCCTAATTTACTGTTTCAGGCTTCTTCATGTCTGCACGGCTTGTCTCCCTGTTTTGGTTAGAACTTTGGTCTTTATCCCCATTAAAGGTCACTCCTCGACATTCAGTGCATTTGAATATTCAAGTAGTTAACTTGACAGCTGTCCGTGACGAGACTCAAAAATTAAATCTCTGAAAAAGGAAGTAGAAATTAGCTTTTGTATTTTGTGTCTCATATCCATAATTTTAGTGTCAGCTTTGCCAAACATATTGAAGATTTATTAGCTGAGGAATTAGAATTCAGTGTCGTTTCCCCATTTTATTGTATTTGATGATCTTTTTTAAAACATATTTTTTTATCTCTATTTTTGCAGCTTTTGTCATTCCTTCAGGGTTTGTTTACTTTTTACCACGAGGGATATGAACTCGCCCAGGAATTTGCACCATATAAGCAACAGCTGCAGTTCAACTTGCAGAATGTAAGACTCTACCTGTTCTCACTGCCTCTCCTTAGTGAACCAGATGGTAACAGCACAACTGGGTTACAACCAAGCCAAACCTTGGAGTCTTTCCAGAACTTGTCCAAGTACAGTAAAACCTCACTAATTTAGAAAAGCCACATTATAAATTTATTTTAAAATGTGTTGATTTCTAGCTCCTGCTTGAAAGTACACCAGGAAAGAGCCAATCTTACTGTTTAAAAATGTGTATTAGAAAATATCACAAAAATAAATACTACTAAGGAATAGACACCTGGAAGTTTGGAAACTTTTGCCTTTACTCAATATTCCCATTACTAAGGTGACCTTAGGTAACCTTTGCTTTCTGAGAGGGCAGCACTTATATAGTTACGAAGTGGAGGTTGTATTTTAGCACTCTAAGCTTCCATCTCTGTATGAAATTGCATATAATCTTATATTTATTATTTTCTAATAAATTTTAACATGGTTTGAAATATTCATAAGTGACTATTTCAAAGCTTAAGTGAGGATTATTTACAAACATCCTATGTATTTCTGTCAAGGTTTATTTTCTAAAGTTGTCTAATCAATCCTTTTTATATCTGATTACATAGTTATATAAATTCTGATTTGCATCTGCTGAATACCATATTAAAAAAAAACCTTAACCAACCCATTTCCTTATTATCAAACCTGAGAAATAATGAAGTTCTAATTGTTCAGGGTTTTATATAGATGAAAAGTTATTTCTGAAGCCCTTTGTAATACTCTATAGCCAAAGAAATTTGGAAAGAGCTAACTTAATTTTCGATAAAAAGCCTGGCTTTCACGGTGTCTCTGATTTTTGTCATCGTGAAGATGTCCAGTAAACAGCTATGGCATTCTGGTGTCCCATGAGCAGTATGGAATTGGATTTATTCTACCTGTGTTTTGAATTTTAGCTTTTTACTTAAGCCAGATTGTCTTGCAGAATCTGTTTTGCATGAAATTCATTCCATTGTTTTTCAATATGAAATGCATTTGGGCTTTTTAGTAAATATTAAAAGAAAAATATAAAGGTCAAAGTATTTTATGGTTTATCTTCCTATAAAACACAATTATCTTGAGATTCCTGGGATTTGACAAATGGTAAGGAATAGGGAAAAATCAGATTCTTACATTGAAAAGAGAAAAATAGCAAAAGTGGCAATTAAGGACATTCAGTTTTTTTATTATGGGCCCTGACAAAGTCTTAGAGTTGGGTGATGATGATTTTTGTATATTATTGAGGTAATGTGGCTTGAATGCAAAAGATTTTACAGAGAAAAGCCTTATGCTTTTTATGTTTTACCCCAACTATTTTTGCTGTAACCTGAGTAAACTTTGTTGCAATAGAAGTTAGAACTTGGAAACCTATTCATTTTCCAAGTTAATTTAGATACTGACCCCTTGATAATTATCTTAGGATTTCTAGAAACCAAACTAAGTGAAGTTTCTTCAAAAGTGTTTGGGATAAGTGCAGTGAACTTTTTTTAAATGGGTGCTACATGTATAAAAATAGGTGAATTTTGCCTGTGGATCTACTTTTTTACCTTAGGTATTAGTGATTATAAAATTCTGTTGAATAAATATTACATATTTTTAAATGCTATAATTGGCCACTAAATAATAATGTTAGTGTAACAGGGAAAAAACATACAATTTATACACATACACACACAGATTGGGATTGAGATTGAGAAATTCAGAGAGAAACATGCAGAAGTTTCACTAAAGCTATTCAAAATCAGCTGTAGGACTCAGCATCGAGGGTCATGGGTATGGGTGAGTAGTGCTGAAATGATCTAGGTCATCTTTTGCATAATTTCAGTTTTGAAACTTTAGGCTCTAAGGTCCTTAAAACAGGTAGGAAAGAGTGAATAAAATTGTTATGTTTATTTATTAAAGACAAGGAATAATTTTGAAAGCACTCGACAAGAGGTAGAGCGGTTGATGCAAAGGATGAAATCTGCCAACCAAGATTACAGACCACCTAGCCAGTGGACGATGGAAGGCTACCTTTATGTCCAGGAGAAACGTGAGTCTCAAAGATGTGACTTAATGTCTCTTACTGCTACGTTCTGTTTCCGTGAGAGGTGACTTGGTTAGTATTTTCTCCTTCAAGTACAAAGACTGAAATCCCTTACGGCTTTATCGTATTTAGTCTGTTCTGCCACCATCACCACCAAAGCCAGGGAGTTTTTTCCTATTTCACCATCGGGATCTCTAAGTTGGTATATTGTTGAACTTGGAACCTACAGCCCTTTTCTGATGATATGGTAACGTGATTTCAGTTTTATAATTTAACTGTGATATCTAATCCCATTTTAAAGTTTGATGGAAGATTAAAGGTCAAAGTCTTTATTGGGATGAACCATCCTGGTGACTGTGATAATAGTATGCCCTCCAGCAGAGTTATTTCACTGACTTCTGTGTTTCATCAGTTTTCAGGGGTAAACCTGGCATTGTGTGATGTCATATTGGCACCCTTCACTGCCTGAGGTTAGGAAATAAGCGTCAGACCCAATAGAGCAGTGTTATAACTGCCTCCTGCTTAGAAAGTTTTTCTCACAAAAATAAAATACCATTCAAAATTGTTTAACCAGGGTTCTCTCTGCATGGTGCCTATCACTAAGTGGAACCAGTCCAACTAAATTCACTCTCTAGTTCGAACCAGATATGCCCTAAAGCACCGTTCTCATATTCTTTGTGGTGGAGGAACAATTTTTCATTTCTAATCTGTCATGGACACAAAAGCATGTGCTTGCATTTTGCAGTAATGTCAAATTGCTGTGAAAGATTTGAAATGCTTATTTACACTTTACTTTTCTCATTTATTGAAACCTACCAACCACATGAAATAGCACTGCTCTAAAGTTTCCCTGTCAGTCAGTAGACAATAGAGAAATAAAATTGTTTTGATTGGTAAGATATCATAGTTAAAGGGTTTATGATGCAGAAGCTGGATAACAGGTCAGCTGTAAGAGTTTTTCACATAGAATGACATGATAGCTAAAATGCAACCCATTTTATATTTGACATGCTCGGTCGATGCTCATTTGTTGGTTGGTTGCACGCAAGCAAATAACGATTTTATCCAACAGACTTGGCAGACACGGACTGGGTAGTGGAGGGCTGCTGGCTCGGGAGATCTGGGCTCCAGGATTTTTCCTTCATAAGTGTCTACCTTGACAAGTCTGTTTCCACATGTTAAAATAATAGTCTTAGTGTGCCTCCTGTGGTGGCCTCTTAGTGGTACATGCATTTGAGACTCTCAGTCAGACTCTCCTCTTTTTGGCATCCTCTTTTTTCTTCAATGTTGCCTTCTTGGTCTCAAGACACTTTCTATCTCAATTTTCTCTGTATCCCCCTGCATTATTTTTACAGATTTAATGAGGTACTACTGCCATATAATAAATGGCACATATTTAAGATGTACAGTTTGAAAAATGTCGCCATAAATATGAACCTGTGATGCCATCTCCACAATCAACATAAGGAACGTATTCCTCACCTTCCGAAGTGCTCTCGTGCCCCATATAATCCCTCCCTTCGTCCTTTTCTTTTTCCCATTTACCATCCTTCAGCCTTTTCCTTTCCTGGGGGTTTAAAAAAAATTAATGGATGTGTATGCCTTTGGAATTGTTTTTACACAAGGGACAGATATTCAAAGCCCCTTGCCACCAGGAATCTTCAAAAGCATTTATATAATACAAAAATTTGATCAGCCCAGTAAGACATACCGATTGTGCTGTTGCTCCCTCTGAGAGTCAGTTCTCTGGGAAACAGGAAAGGAGATGAAGAGCATGGCTTTAGGGTGTTTATTCCGTAGTTGCAGACAGGAGTCAGACTCATCCAGTCAGCAACCAGGGATCAGTAGTGACTATCAGAGCTGTAAATTGTGACAAACAGAGATGGCCGTGGTGGGGCAGGGCAATGCAATTGGGACACAGAGCCGCACTTGCTCTGGCACGGTGGTTTCTGCTGCCCACCTCTTGGCACACAATGAAGTGTGTGCTAATGGGCTGAGTTTAACCTAGAAGAGCATGGGTCCAAAAAAGTGGGACAGAACTACGTTGGAATTTCCTGCCTGCCATCCATTAACTAGGTGGTTCTGGTTGCAACTTTCTGAGCTCAGTCTCCTCATTTATAAAAGAAGCAGATTTATACCTATCTTGTAATGAGGTTTCAAGAACTGGAGATAATGTATGCAAAATGTCTTTATCATTAGTAGTGGTGCGTAGTATTCCATACTATGATGATTACCATGAACTTTTACTACTCTGTGCAATTTATATTGATCTCATTTGATTCTTAAAACCACTCGAGAAATAATTATTCCCTAAAAAAGAACTCCAATCACATGCCTTATTGATGAAGGAAGTAGTACCATCTGCAGCTCTTATGCTCTATTTGCTTATATGTAAAATGATATATATAATGTGACTTAAAAAGGTCTTAGATAAAATTTTGGCACTTACTAGGTATTCATGAATGTTTGTTTCCTTCAAATTTGTAAACATCATCTCAGCAACCTCAGATGATTACTGGATAAGATAATTAAACTTGTTTTATTTTGCAGCTTTAGAGCTATAATAAATTTTTATTTTCCAAGTCTTTTTTTTTTTTTTTTAAGGACTTCAGAATTGCTAGTCTGAGAACATCTGCCCTGGCCCAGCGCCAGGCAGACTTTAAAGAAAGCAGCGTGTGTGTGCAGCAGTCTTGCAGATGAAATACTTGAGATTCTGAACTTATGATGGAGGCAGGAAAAAAAACAAGTGAGGTCTAAAATGTCATCAGAGCATGGCGGCAACCTTACTTCAAAATTATGGCTAACGTTGCTGCATAAATCATTAAGTAGTGAAGTCACTGTAAGGATTTCCACACAGTCCCTTCCCACTAATCAGCTCTAAGCCTTTAAAGTATTTTACACCACATATAACTGAATTATCAATAAGCATTGTTAAGTATTATAGTGTAAAATGTTCCCCAAACAGAACTGAAGTTAAATGCAATAATCCTTTGTGATTACAAAGTGTATAGCTGAACCCCATAATTTTGAAATCTGGAGTGGTTTAAGTATTCGAACCGTGACACCCCGGGCACTGTTAATACAGGAAAAAAATTTCAGATGGCTCACGAAACACTTTTCTCAAGAGGCGCACCTCTACATTTTCATTTCTTGTTTTAAATATATGGTTATAAAACCAAGGCAGCAATAATATTGTACATAATTGTTGCTAGAAAGATCCAGATGTTAAACAGAATGGGGCCCTTGATAGAGAAACGATATCAAAAACAAGCTCTGTTTTCAACCCGCTGAGCCACTGTGACATTTGGATAGAGGATAATAGGCTGCCCTGTGTGAAGCCCCCCGACCTTGGTCATGGAGAAATTGAACTCGTGACGTATCCCTACCCTATGGTGAAGCAGCAGCACCCCGTTCCTTAAGGAGAATGGAGGACAATAGCATGGTGTGCCTTGGGGGACAGTTGCATGGTATTTATGGGGAGAAAAAATGAGCATTATACAGATAAAACTTTCTTGTACTGTAAGTAGTGAAACATTTTCATTTTAAGAAGTTATTTGAATTCACTTTCACTTTTTCTCTGATGAGTGGTAAGAGGAAATAACTCCAGGCTCAATTAAGTCTTAGAGAAATATGACTGATGGGTTCCTTTATTTATTTGTCAAATATTTATTGAGCGACAGCTTTGTATCTGGCCATGGTGTAAGGGCTAAGAATGTACCAGTCATCAGGACACACACTTTCCTGCTGCTAGAAACTTAGAGTCTAGTGGCAGAGACAATCAGTAAATAGATTAAATCAGTAAAATTAATTATTGTTTAGACAGTGATAACCGCTAAGAAGAAAGTAAAACAGGAAAGTAAAGCAAGAAATATCAAGGTAAGGTGTTGCTATGTAGCTCTCCTGTAGCTCTCTCTACAGGAAAGGCGGTATCAGGAACGTGACATTTAGGAAAAGATCTGTAGGAAGTGACAGTGCAGATACCTGAAGGAAGAGTAATGCAGGTGGGGGGACAGCAAGTTCAAATGCCCTGGGGTCGAAATGCATTTACTGTTTTCAAGGATCAGCAAGGGGGCCAGTGTAGCTGGAGCAGAGTGTAAGTGAGGAGAGGTGCATAATGAGGGGCCTTGTGAATATTTACTTTGGTATTTATCAGGAGTGTTACAGGCAGCCACTGGAAAGTTTTGCACAAAGGGGTGAAATGACCTCGCTCAATTTTTAGTAGGGTATTTCTGGCAGTTTTAAGAATAGAGGATAAGAAGAAGACCAGTGATAGTAACGCAGACTGTCATTTCTCATTCTTCCTACTTCTGTGAGATATAAGTATACCCCCTCCTACAGGTAAGATCACTGAAGTTCAGATGTAAGGTAACTTCCATCTTGAGTTCACAGAGTGTCGGAGCTGCAGGTAGAGCCCAGTTGTTCGAGGCCAATGCACTCAGCTCTGCACCACTCTGTCCATTCTTGCCTTTCTCATCCCATTCAGTACGCGTTTCAGACGTAAATGGTCTGTGGAAATTCTCAGTTGCGTATCACAGCATCAAAACTGTGCAAACTTGGACACTCATCACTTCTTAACAGCCCATAATGTTTGTCTCCTTACATTAGGACCACTTGGTTTTACGTGGACTAAGCATTACTGTACATATGATAAAGGAAGTAAAACATTCACAATGAGTGTCTCAGAAATGAAATCCAGTGGGAAAATGGTGAGTGTCTTTTGTTTTTGTTTTTAACCCTCATTTTTATTTAAGAAATGGAAGTAAAACAAACAAACAAAAACAATTGTGCTTGCTTTTCTAATAAATATGCATGCAATTTTTAAAAATTAAAAAGTCAAAAAAGTCTCTCTCACTTTAGTGACCTTGATAACTTAAAAAGGGTGACCAGGATTTCCTTTGTCTGCCATTGAATTTTTAGAAGCAGCTGAGTTAATGGTAGGGATCCTTCGGTGGACTACTGAGGTGTCATCTCACGGCCCTAGAAGCACATTGTTCCTCTGCTGTTGCTTGGCCAGTAGCCCAGGAGGGACTCCTGTCAGAGGCTGGAGCAGGCCCAAGGATTCCATCTGGCCGCAGGTGGCCTCTCTGGGAGACTGCCTTTGCCCCTGCAAGCCTTGGCCTCTTCTGCATTGTGTACTGTTAACTGAAATGCTGGCCAACAAAGTTTCTTAGAAGAAATCTGCCAGTGCTCATTTACCCCAAATGTAGATAGGTCACTGAATGTCTTGTGTGGCTAAACGAGCAGGACAAAACACAGTGTACTTGAAAGATGAAGTCCTCTGGCCTTCTTTGAACAGATTAGGAAATCACGGTGGTAAAAGTAAGTGACACGCCCAGCTAATTTGTGGCATAGATCGTGGCAGGTAAGTGTTGGTCCTTAGGCACATACTCGTGCACAGCAGCTGAAATGCACTGTGCTGGGGCATTCATTAATCTAATAATTCAAGTGGAGAGACATAAAATAAAGGACGGCATACCAGAGGAAGGGAAACCTTAGATTGCCACCATCATGAGAAAGCATTAAATACTATAACCACACCTAGTTTCTACTCTATAGGTTTCATAAGAAAAGATATTGCCAGAAAGTTGGCTTATGTGATAGTCAGTGAGCTAGTATCGAATAGGCCCAGCCAGAGTGCTGTTTAGAAGTTTGTGATACTTGCAACCACAAGCTATAGAATTAATCAGACACTAGGCACACATTCCCCTTAAAATTGGCATCTCAGGTATGGAAGAAAATTGTATCTATTGAGCCCATGTTGAATCCCGTCTAGAGTGTCAGTGTCAGCAGTGGGGCAGCAGCTGGTTACGTGGGAGAGCACTGGAACTTGACTGACTTTGGTGACTCTTGAGGTTTTCAGGCAGCTGTCATTTAATGCTGAGAGGCTCTAGTGCAGAGACACAAACACACACATCTAGGAAAGTCTGATTCAAAACAGCCGTGTTGTGTCCTGACAGACATTCTGGATATCTAATTGTGACATTACCATAACTCTGTAATTTTGTACCTTTTCTAAATCCAGAGACCTAAGGCATATATATACTAGAGTACAAGTTAACATTGTAAGTCAGTGTATTGAAGTGAACTAGACAGGCATGTCACAGAAGTTTTTGATAAAACACATAAATGCAATCAACTTATTAATGAACAGTTTGGTGTATTATAACTGGGTAAAAGTCTCGTTTATAAGACCTTGATGCATAACCTGTGCACTGAGTTTATACATTTCAGTGCAGCACTTCCAGGTGGGAGATTGAATACTTTTCAGTTCACCTTGTCATTGTGTCAATACATGTCCCTTCTGGTTTCAGAACGGCCTTGTTTCCAGCTCTCCAGAAATGTTTAAGTTAAAATCTTGTATCCGACGGAAGACAGATTCAATTGACAAGCGATTCTGCTTTGACATAGAAGTAGTGGAAAGGTTTGAGCTTTTCTCTTTACTTTATATTTAGTTGTTTCTTTGTTTAAATATAAATAGGAAACAGCATGGAAGTGCTTTTTGCAATCTCTTTTTAAAAAGTGTGCATGTTTATTTCATTCTTTTACATATTCAACAGATAAATATTGTATGATGCTTTCAGAAAAATAAATCAGACACAGAATGCTAGCGAAAAGTAACCACTCAGAGAAGAATCTGGAAAATGAGTAGAAATGACTGCATCAGGGGGAAGTGCATGTTGTGGACTTGGGGTCCCTGCATGAGGAGTGTGACAGCACTGCTCCTAGGTCAACCCCCTTGCAGACTTTTGCAAAGCCTAGGGGTCCTTCTTCCAAGGAATAATAGGACACAGCTGTGAATGTCATCAGCTCCTTCAGCCAGTGAAGTTCAGAGTGTACCCTGTGCAAAGCACTATCCTGGCCATTTTTAGCCACAGGATATTGGACACCCATAAATGTTGTGCACCCGAGTTTATAACCTAGCGGGAATATTTAGCTCTTCTCTCTTGTATCAATACAGGCAGAATAGAAACAAAATGAGATGGGGCGTGCTTCTTGATTTTTGTTCTGGTCCATGGTCTGTTTTTCTCCCCCTGCATTACTACTACACTTTCTCAATATTCTAGCTTTGTGTGTGGGCTCTGTATACACTAAGACAAAATGTATGTACTCTCACATATTAGATACGCTGTAGTTGATGTGTACTAGAGCTTGTGACTATCTAGTAGGGCAAGGCCCCCATTCTTATGCTTCTTTAAAATGGTTACCTACTTTGGCCCTGTGTTCCTACATGTTATGGATCCGCCTACTAAGTTTCTCTTCCTCTTCAAAAAAAATCCTTTCGGATTTCTGACTGGAGTTACATTAAAGTTATTAAATAATTGATGGAGAATTGAACTTTCCTTGAAGATATATATATGTTTTAGATTTACTCCTGGGTATTTTCTTCTTATTACAATTCTAGAATTCTTTTCACCAGTAGAACCTTTTCTTTTCTCAATGGTTGAGACCAGTATATAGAAAAGTTACTGTTAACTTTTATATGTCAATCTATATCCAGCATAGTTGTTGAACTTCTTACTAGTTTTAACAGTTTTGTGGTAGGACTTCTTGATTTTCTATGTAGGCAAACGCCAACATGTTAGTGATTTCTCTTTTTTCATTTCAGCCTTTTCTAGTTACATGATCTTTGGGCGCATTGTTAAACTCTGCCCCAGTAAGATAAGGGCAGTAAGTACCCACCTCAGAGGAAACGACACAGGGCCTAGCATATAATAAATAGCCAACAAGTATTGATCATTGTTATTTTATTATTGTTGCTATCACACTGATTCAAAGATAAAGTTATCTTAATTTTTATATATTGAATAATTTTTATTTTTCTAGTGATCTATTGCCCTGTTTACAGAAGAGCTATATCCCTTCATCACAGTTTTAAGTCATTCCGGGTTTTTAAACATACAATATTTAAATGAGATTTCCTTCTTGATGTGCCTCTTCACAAAGCCCTCTGATTTCCTGTTTAAATGTATTTTCTGAACAATCTGCACTGTTAACTCCACTGTTAACAGGTTAATTCCGGTTTTGGGGTCCCTATCTTTTTCTCCTTTATGTCAGTTTCCTTTTTCCCTTTGCTCACTCCTCTCTTGAAATATAACCTTGAGTAACTATTTCAGAGTGGGTACATGGAAGGTCATTGTTTTTAAATGTAGTAATTTTAATATTGTCAAGATCATGGTATAGATAAACACTTTGGTTTTAATATCTTAATAATTAACTAGTTATGGTATGAGGCTTTCCATAATGCCTCTAATTGTAAAAACTAATTGTAATTCTTAGTGACTCCACTGTGCCACATTTGGGTCATAATCTGAATTATTCTTGTAGAATGTTTAGGTGGTTTTGAACTTGGATGAATGTAGCTATCCTCCTTTTTGGTCATTTCAGAGAAAATAATTTGAAGCTACCTCTTTCAGACAGTCCTGTACCCAGAATGCTAAGTGGTTTTACTACCTGTGATCATTTGTATGTGTTTTGGTGTCTACAGTGATTTTTCTGAAACACACTTCTAGGTCAACTTTTAAATTTTTCTTTCTTTCTCTTTTCTATCTTTTTATTTTCTGTTTTCTATTTCATTTTCTTCTTCTCTGGTTTTTCTTCAGACTTACTTTTGTAGCTAAATAAAAATTTTAAAAATTGGAAATGTGTAAAGAAATGACAGGAATAAATGGAACGTGTCAAATATTTGTTTTGCTAGGCACGGCATCATCACGCTGCAGGCCTTCTCTGAAGCTAACCGGAAACTCTGGCTCGAAGCCATGGATGGGAAGGAACCAGTAAGCATTCAACACATTTCACTTAGGTGTTATTGTTCTGATAATTACAAAGTACACCTGAAAAAAAATTAAAAACCAAGCACATCTGAATTTTTTCATGTGTCTGTAGTGAATTGGATGAGTTAAGGCCGCAGATGAGAGTAGAAGCTCCCTGTATTTCTAGTGCTGTCTCCCTCACCGACACATGACACCAGCTTACAGTTCGTTTCTCGGGACGACTTTCAGGACTAATTGAAACCCCTGAACTTATTTTTTAGTTACTTATAACCATTAACTTGGCTGTACTGATAGGATCATTCTATTCAGTGAATAATTATTGAACGTCCACTCTTTGCAAGGCCTGTGCTAGGCTTCGTGACCAGCGTGATAGACATGGAGCTAACCCGGCCCTCTCACTTGATGAAACTCCCTGTGGGACCACATCCTGTCCTCGTGCACGTCCTTATTTTTCTAATAGTTATTCTGGTGCTGGCCTGATAACTTATATTACAATTATTAGGGGGCATATGAAAAAGGAATAAATGATTAATAACTGTCGTTTTTCTTCATGGAGAACGTGCCCTTGGATGGTTAGGGGGATGAGCACACAGAGCAAATACGGGGCCCCATTCTGTCCTTTGAGAACTGACCTTTAGATGGCAAAGAACCTTGAACAGCCTTGTGTGCAGTACCTGTGTGACAGCAGAGCTACAAAACGCGGTCTGCAGACTTCGAGACCATCCGTCGCAAGGTTACCGGGCCATGATGAGATGAATGCAGACATTTTGATTAAATACCTGGAAAATGTTGTAGCAATTTGAAGAAGTAATTTTCTATTTGTGGAACTTAACAAAAAACTCGGAATCTGCATCTATTCTTTATTATATTTATAATATTTTAATTTTATTGTAATTTATAAAAATAGCAGTCAATGACAGATTGAAAAATTTAAAAAAAACTTGACTTTTCACCACTAATCAAAAGGCCAGACCTGACCTAGTACAGGTATAGGAGACAGAGCAGTAGTTCAGCAAGTAGTAGCTAGGGCCGTACATGCTGAGAAGAAAACACTAAGCAGATAATTGCAGTAAAGCTCAATCAGGTGAAATGCATCAGGAGATATTTCCTCGAGAAGGTCCATTGTGCATCGAGTTACAGGACAGATGGAGATTTGTAAATCAGATGGAAAGTGGTGGAACTCAGCCCAGGGCAGGACAGCAAGGACAGAAGAGAATGGGGGGCAGGGCTGTTACAGGGACGGGAGATGGCACTGTGGATGCAGCAGTAGTAGGACGTTGAAGTCAGGACACCCCGGCAGTGTATCATGTATCAACATCACTTGGCAATCTGCAGCCGGTCATTAACTGCAAGTAACTGGTTGACTTCCCTTGTTTTTTAGATTTATACCCTGCCTGCCATTATGAGCAAGAAAGAAGAAAGTAAGTCATTTTAATAATTATTTAAAGTTGTATCAGTTATTTTTATTGCAAAGCTATTATGTGATATTTAGAGTTCATTAATATTGAGAGAAATATTAATTATATTTATTATTTAATAGAAAAATGATATTAACACATCGGTATTGGATGGTTCATGAAACTTGAAGTTTTCATTCAAGGAAGTTTCTCATGTTAAAACCACTAACTACTGACGCTGTATTGACTAAAATTAAGTTTTCTTTCTTTCTTTTCTTTTTTGATATTTACTTACAGATATATATTTTGCTTTATCCCAGAAAGAGATTTGACACAATTGATATTTAGTTTGATTTTTTTTAATAGCAGTAGAAGGCCTCTTTACCTTATTTTCCCTGCTCCAACTTACAAGACTGAAGACTTGAATGCCTTGTGCTGGTTTTAGGAGATTATGCCCAAGAATGTGAAATACAGGAACATCATCATGACACATGGGATGTATAGAAGCACATTGTCACTGTATTACTACTGAATCTTTAGCATCAGACCATTCTCAATAAATGCACTTTATTTGTTTTCTATTACATTCTAAATCCTCACTGGTTATCTTTTACCTCTTGCCACCCTTTACCCTTGACTATTTTAGTATATATTTTATATGTACTTTATGTCGTTAGATTATTTGACATTTAAAACTAGTTTGTGTATTTGTTTCCAAGTTTGTGTGTATATCTTCTAAAGCAGTTTTAAGCCTTATTTAACTCAATTGATTTCTCTCATGATGTCTAAATTTATTTTTAAAATAGACTTAATAACCTTGATTTCTAATTTTCTGTTAACATGCAAGGTAAGAGCTGAGTGAAGATAAAAACTGGGTGGGAAATCACTCATTTGAAAATCATAAATATTGAGTGTATGAAAAAACACATCATTTTAATGAAATGAAATTCTTCCTAGTGATTAATTTCAAAAATTATCCAAAGAAAATGCATGAAAATTCCTTTAATATTAAAGATTTAAAAAATACTCTCAGTGTTTATTCTTGCATTTCTTCCTTTATTGCTAATCAAGGAAAGTGATTAGTATAGTATCTTTGGTTACCCACTTGTATCTAATCACAGTAATATTAACAAGTGGATTAAGAGTTTTGTAAATACTGAATGTTTATTTTAACAAATTACCTAAAAAATAATCTGTTGTATAATTTGCATTTGAGTAGAGTTTGAAATGTGTTTTCTAACATTGGTTTTATTACATATCCATTATAAAGACAGTCCTTTCAAGTTCACATGACCTGCTGAAGAATGGGACCTTCTTGGAAAACAACTGAACCTACATTTGGTATCGAATTAGGCTTTGAATGGGGACATGGTCATGTCAATCAGAATACATTTGGTACTTAACGCACCTCAGAAGCAGTGTTTCTGTAATAAGTAGGGAATTTGGAAGTTATCAAATGTCCTCATTCTGTGATGGAGGAGGAGTTACTTCTTCATGCCATAAAAACTTTGTCTTCTTGAAATCAACTTTTCTATAGTCCCAGCCACTTGCAACATCACTATGCCACCATGTGTAATTATAAAAATGGGTGTATCTTTGGTTATCCACTTGTATCTAATCACAGAAACATTAACAAGTGGATTAAGAGTTTTGTAAATACTGTTTCTTACTATTTATCTTAAGCTGTATTTTTTCTTTAAGCTTATTTTTAATCACCATACAAATCTTATATAAATATACTAATTTTGAAAAATAAATTGTTTTTACTTTATTTTTCATACATTTAAAAGAATTCAAATTTAATCAATTAAGCTTCTTTAGATCATACTATAATTAAAAAACTAGTAAATTTCATTCTCTAAATGCAAGACCCTAATAAGACAAATTTGTGGTTCTGGCTAATACAGTCTTCCTAAACACCTGGCAATTTCTGTGATCTAGTAAATTGGCTGATAAATGCAGAGATTAATATTCTTTTAAGCATTCTAAATATATTACACACAACATTGTGTAGTAATTTCAAAATGTTTTAACACATGACATAAAGCCAACTTACTCAAAATTGCATTCGTTTTTAGTTGTTTTCACACATTCTTGGAGATTCAAACAGAATCACCCAAACAGAATTGCCACCACTCAGTTGAAAAATCAGGAGGACTGTGGCATGTGCCCCCAGTTAGAGTCACTCTGCGTATTGGAGGCAAAGGGTTGAATGCACCATCTAAAACCAGGTTTCCTGTAGCTGGGTTGGACTTTTTGGTGCTGCCTGCTTGCATGTGCAAGGCCTCCGTCCAGCAGGCACTGAAGAACCTTCCTCTAAAATGACCTGGCTCTCAGACTGGTCAAGGGGCTTTCCAGGTTGTCAGAATTTAATTTCTTTTTGCATGTAGTTGTGAATAGTCTACTACATCAAGGCCTAAAATTTATTAATGACACTGAATCTCTCAGAGTTTAATTTTACCCCTTTTCTCTTTTATCACATGTCTTATAGTGGTTACTGTTTTTCTAGTGATCTAATGACTCCTAGGATTTTCTGAACACGCAGCAGGCGGTATTTCAGATTCAAGAACATGGCCCTGTTAAATTAAGAGTAGAATTATGTTTCCTTCCCGGTGACGTATCCAGAATATTATTTGTTTCCATTCAAAATTATATTCCAGTGGTGGCAAGGTTCTCAGACTTCTTTCTAAGTCTTGAATAAATCATGCAAGCTCATCATGTTCAGAGTTCAGAGCAGCTTTTATCTTTATGTTTGCCCTTCCTACACATCATTTCACGCATACTTATCCTGTTTATCGATATCGATCTCTTTTCCCCTTTTCACATTTGACCCCTCAAAAGTGGCATTATGTCAGTTTCCGTATGTAACTTATCTCACAGTTGGTATTTGAAACCAGTACTGCCCTCGATTCATTTGCTGCCTTGAGAAGTGCTTTTATTTAGTGCCGGTCTTTCAGTTGGATTCTGTTTATCTTGAAATAATGTTGTCTTTCCTTTGAAAACTCAGTTTTGCATGAAATGTGTGTTTTGAACTGCTGGAGATAATGAAGCTTAGAATGGTAAAATATAAAACTCAGATAAAAATTTGTTTTGAACATTAACTGTTAAAAGTTGTCTTATTGTCTATGCTGAAACAAGTAACACTCTGTGCTGCTACAAGCAACAGAGTGAGAGCTCTCTAGTGTCCTAAAATAGGCCCATTCTGTGCATATACAGGGAACACATGCCATGAAGTGAAGAATATATACTGTGATTCTAGAGGAATGAGACTCTCTTTGCAAGCCTAACATGAAAAAGCCTCTCTACTTTCTGGTTACTCTTAATTTACTGTTTTCAGAGAAAAGGTGCCGTACGTAAAATTAGTGTAATTTAATGGAGAAGGAAAGGTTGACTCATCTTAATGAAAAAAAAAATACATGAATTAAAAAAAAAGCCCTAAAGATACTGGTCATTTATAGGACGTAGAATCCACAAATATTTTTCAGGTTGTAAAATATGTCATCATGTTTTTTTTCTTGTAATTATAAGCCTTTGAGAATTAATTCATTTTAAGAACAGCAGTGCCTATCCTCAATATTAAGCAGTTGCTATTAAATTAAGATTAGAACTAAACTGTCCCTGAAGCCGTGCAGTTGGGGATATTTTGTTAAAAGACAGTTTACCAATAGTTCTTCATTATTCTGTATTTGAGCCCATCTGTTAAAGCAAATAATCATTGCTGACACGCATTTTTGTCCCAAGACTTCCATCTGGGGACTAATCGTTAACAGGCGGAGAGGCAGTGGTCATTTTTTGACAGGTTTTCTCTCTTGGACACTCTCTGCCGGTGCCCTGAGCCTTGACCCTACTCAGACGTACATTCTGTGTGATGGCTTTTTAACTGGTCCTTCTGCCCCATGTCTGAAGAAAGTGAAAATTGTGAAAGAAAGATTCTTATTCTCTCATACAATTCAGTTCAACCATATTCCATTGTGTACCTGCTTCATTCCAGGTAGTGTGAGTAGGAAAAGGGAATTCCTTTCAAATGAGGTTTCTGTTAATAAAAGTCATTATAAAATGCAATGACAGCCGCCTAACACTCAGCCCTCGTGCACAAACCTAAGGGGTTGGACCAGAAGACACTTGCAGAACTTCCCAGCAGCTCTAAGCGCCTGCCGCTGTGTGTCTCAGTGCCTGCCCCCTTGTGCTCGGGAGTGTGTTCCAACGGTAAACGGAAAGATGGGGCCCATCCTTCATATCTTAGGCAGTCGACACCTATTGCAGATGCGAGTGATTGTCATTCTTCTGTTTAGATCGTTTAGTTGGAAGTTTTGAGATATCCCTTGGTTATAGCCTCCTCCTTCACCACATCCTCCTCCAGGCTGCCGATCACATACAGTTTTGTTTCTATCACTGAGACCCAGGAATAGGGTCAGATCGCAGGTGCCCTTCGTGAGCAGAGCAGGGAGAAGGAACGGTCTGGGCCAGCTCTGTAGAGAATCACCTGCTCATCCTTTGGGAGAAGAGAAAGCACCCTATGGTTATCTCAAACAACATTAAATGCACTCATTTCGCTCTTTTCTTTCTTTCAAGCAACATAGAGTATGGTTGTCTGTGATAAGGGTCCTTTTAATCTGAAATGGCAGATAGAAAATTGAATTAGAAATTAAAGACAAGTGTTGCTTTGTTTTGTCAACCCTGAGAATGTACTGTATGGCCAAGTAGATTACATCAGTAAGGACATGCTGGGTTTTTAATTACTGGGAAATTGAAGGTACAAGGACTTTTGCTTTGTTAGTTGAATAGAAGACTATTCTTTTTCTTTTCCTCATGGCTGTTTGAATTCTGTTGAGATTAATAGCCTTTGTGCTGCCAGGCTGCCTATGGAAACTTTATTCAGTTTCCATAAAAGCTTTAGCCCTGAATAGTTTCCGGGCGGG
Organism: Tonatia bakeri; assembly: GCA_004024845.1. NCBI lineage: Eukaryota > Metazoa > Chordata > Mammalia > Chiroptera > Phyllostomidae > Tonatia > Tonatia bakeri. The sequence continues at coordinate 208,962 of PVIA01001880.1, forward strand.
GGGGGGGAAGCAATGTTTACACTTAACTTTGATTGACTAAGTAAAGTTTCTTTAGTTGGCCTGCCTTCTGCTTCTACACCTGAAGGTCCAGTATCACTAATATTGTAGGAATTTGGTGGAAGTTGTATTCTGTGTATCCCTCTGGGCCATTCTGTAACAGGGAGACACAGGGCTGGGGTAGGGGCCCTGGTGAGGTGTTGATGAGCTCTAACCTTTATGGAAGCCATCAGAGAGGGTACTTGAGCAAGCCAGGTACAAACCAGTGACTACCAAGCCACCTAAGCATTTACTGGCTGCCTTGGTTCAGCAATCTGTACTTCTCTATCCTCTGCTGTTGTACCAGGAATACCTTGTCCTGCACTAAAGGAGAATCATGATAAATTATAAGTTCTCAAGGTGTGAGGTGTGATTTGATTTATTAAGTACACCTTCCATTGACATTTCATTTGAACACTAAGTTAAGGAGTTCCAAGTTTTTCTTTCTTTAAGCTCTAGAGAATGTGTTTTTGTTGGATTCTCATTAGCACTGACATTAAATCTAGTAACCCCTTCACAGCTTTGCAAGGTTTTCCTTTACAGAATTTGTGTTAGCCCCTGACTTCCCTCAGAAACACCACTCAATGTCACTGCCTTTATATCAGTCACTGGGAGATGGAGTGCTCTGTAGCCTGTTTAAGCCACTTTTCCTTCTTCTCCTTAGACCTCAGCAGAAACTTCTGGGTGCTTGAGTGATGGCAGCCATGAATGGGCACTGCCTTACTCCCCTTTGCTGCCTTTTTATATGAATTGGTGAGTCACTAGCCAAAAAAAATGGATGCATCCCAGTTAAGCAAGAAAAAGTTACTTGTGTGCTATTGGCTTTATTTAATTTAGGCCTTTTTGTCGCAGCAAACTCACATTATCTTACATCAGAAGGGGTTAGGCTATGCTGCTGTAACCAATGATCCTCAAACCTCAGAGGCTTCTCACAGTCAAGGTTCATCTCCTGACCATGACACCTGTCCACACAGGTCAGCTGTGACTCAAGATCTTAGATGTAGTGTTCACTCTGGAACCCAAGCTCATGGAATAACCTCGTTCTGTGTCATTCTTAATCTTGTGCCAGAGGGAAAAAGAACTGGGCCAGCTACATACTGGTTCTCAGTGTCTGCTGGATAATGATGTTTGTCACTTCCATCCATATTTCATTGGCTAGTATATATCACATGGCCAAGCTCTTTGAGGGAGCTGACAGACATAATTTGTAGAGAGGGACAACACATTTGGGTGAACTATAATTCCAGACTACTTTAGTCTGTTCAGTTCCAGTGAGAGGATGTGCTTGTTCATTGTCATTTGTTGAAGTACAGTGAGATTATAGGGACACTTACTAGTATACAACTTACTTTTTCAGTGGCCACCTAGTTTCACAGGGCCCGAGTGGATTATGTCTGATCTGTGTTTGTTCAAAGAAGCAGATCATTGCTCTAGCCCCAAGTATTTTTAAAATAAGTAATATATATGCCTCTTTGAAAAATCACAGTCCAGGCAGACAGTTCCTTAAGCCCAGTGACTATAGCCATGCCCAGAAAATACCTGGTTCGTGTAAATTACGTATGTACAGTAGTTGTATTCTCCCCCAGCCAATACTTCTGTAGCACTTAAAATATTCCAAGCACTATTCTAGGAGATTTGCTAGTGTTGATGCATTTCATCTGTAAACAGCCCTCTGAAAAAGGTACTGCTATTATTCTTACTGTATTGAAGAAGAAACTGAGATACAGAGAGATTAAAACTATGCCTATTAATGCAGCTAGTAAGTGGGAGAGTAGCTACTGACCCTTTCATCTGAGTAGAACTAATGACTGACATCTTTCATCATTTCTTCTGCTTTCATTCCTACAGCAGTGCTGTGTGGACAGGCGCACATGGAGAAGGAAACTAGCATTTAATTAGGTTAGCTCCTTTGGTAGGAACTCTTTAGTGCTTCAAGTAGTTTTATCTTACTACAAACATTTAACATGTGTTATTATTTTCCTCATTTTATAAATGAAACACTTGAGTTCATAGAAGTTAGTACATTTCCATTCATACAGTAAACTTGAGCTGAGATCCAACCCCAGGTTTGTCTGCTCCAAACAAAGCTGAGTGCTCTCTCTACAATGTGGAACCTGCCTATACTCTCAGGCAGTAACAAAGATTGTTCAAAGGAAACAAAAAAAAGGCATGGTTATTTTTGCCAACATGATATTTTTCCACATCTCTAAATTGATTGATAGTGTTTCGTTTACTCAAATGAATAGAACTAAAGTATAAGATCCATGGGACTTACTAGGACAGTGGCACCCATGGAATGACCTGGCAGTTGGAGTGAATGTCTGCAAGGTTGTGTTCCTTTGGTAGGAACAGCCCTGTGTCTCCCTGTTAAAAAAAAAAAAAAGAACAGACTGGGATATTGCTGCCAAATATCCTGTATACCTTCAATATATAGCCTTGCTATCACTTACTTTTCTCAAAACAGATACTTAAATTCTGTTTTCCTATATCACAATTATCTTCGCTCATTTTGCCATGGGCAGGTTTCACTGAAAATTTTCAAAAATGATTTTCTCTTTTAAACTTTTTTATTAAAAAGTTGAACAATGTGACCTGAAGAACCAAACACTGTAAGTGTCAGGAAATGGCACTTTTAATTGATATAAAAATGCTAGTGTATTGTTTTTATGTAGGGTTACATTTTGGGGCTCAGTTTTTGTTGTTAAAAATGAAAATCACTGATTCATCATTTCTTTATTTACTTTATATTGGTTCCTCACCTCTCCACTCACTTGTTCTTCTGTGTCCAATAACTACTTAAAATTTTTCTGAATGTATAGTGTATAGAATGCTTAGCACGTTGGGTTATTGGAAACAAGTCATTACTCCTTGGAGTCCAGAGGGAGCTCTGCTCTCACGCAGGTAGTCAGCTCTGACCAGATGCTTGTTCCATGGCCATCCTTCTCGTGTGTTGAGTGCATGCGAAGCACTCGCTGAGTTCTGGTCACTTGACCTAGGCCCTGGGGACACATAAGTAAATGAGTCAGTTCATACTGGCAATGACACATATTTCAGTTTTGGTATTGTTATATTTTTTAATTTATTAGAATTTAAAAAAATTTTTCTTAAGAATTAACTTTTTTTTTTTCAAGTATTAAATAGTTCAGCCCTGTCTGTTCAGGCTCAGTTAGTTGTAGAGTTGTCCCATAACCAAGAGGTTGCCAGTTCAGTTCCCTGTCGGGGCACATACCTAGGTTGCTGGTTCGATCCCCAATCCACCCATCGATGCCTCTCTCTTGCAACCAGTTGATGCTTCTCTCAACCAATCGATGCTTCTCTCTGGCATCAGTGTTTCTCTGTCTCCCTCCCTCTCTCTCACAAAGCAATGAATAAATGTCCTCCAGTGAGGGTTTTAAAAAAAAAGGTATTAAATAGTTCTAAAACCCGATGAATAAAAATGATGATTTCTACCTTTGTTCTCTTCTTTTTTACTTGCAGTTTGCATGTAAAAAAGTTAGAGTTTTTTCCCTAGGAAAAAATACCCTCAAATTATTACATTGTAAGGAATTGGGTCATATCCTGTAAATTATTTTTTTCACCTGACTGCACATAATAATCATCCTTTCATGTCAGCACCTCTAGTTTTGGGGGCCACAGATTTCTCAGACCTTTCAGTTAATGGGGTTTATAGTGGCTTTCTATGTGTAGGGTTTCTTTAAGGTTTCCATCTGTTGGTGGCACTTCTTGATTTTTTTAGCATAATTTTTGATGTATATATTTTGTCTTGGATCCATGTTGAGCTACATGAATGTATTTATCATCTTTAAATAGAAGCCAGTTTTAATTTTTTATTAGTTTGATTTTTCTTAATATGTTATTATTTGGGAATATTAAGGTACCACATCTCTACCACATGTGATGAAAAATTTCATTATAGCACAAAAAACTTTTGAGTTTTTCTTCTGAGTGTCACTTGTTATTCTTAAAACCTTTCTCTTAAAACAAGTAATCTATTTTGGTCAGGTCCCAAAACTTTAAATAAAATAAGAACTGATTTAAAGAAAAACTGGCATTAAGCAACAAAAATAAATTGCTACTTCATAATGTAATAATAATCTTTGTGGGATTTTTAGTGACTGACTAAGGTTATTTTGAATATGATACAAAATGCAATAGAGAGAAAGTTGGGCTTGGAACAAAGAGGCCTGAGTTAGAGCCCTGGCTCTGGGCTTAGAACAATGGACTTGAATTTTCAGCATCCCAGTGAGTCATGTTAAGAGTGCAAAGCTTTCTCTCTATATCACAGTGTTGTTTTGAGAATCATGTGGGAAAGAATTTGTGAATAGCTTTGTGATATAGTTATTAACACACAATAAAAGTTTATTATTGTATTTGCTTTTATTATCTGTAAAAACATGTAGTGAAGGGTATTGCTGATTTTAGGAAAAATGGATAGAATCCATGTGACATATTTACTTTCAGAAAGGATTTGTGTTTCTAATGAAGCAAGTTTATGTAATAACATTGGTGAATGTGAACCACCGTCTTCCATTTCTACCACATGTAACAATTCAGACTCTGTCCAGAACCACCATTAAATCATAAAACAACAGAGCCAAGTGCAGGCGGAACGCAAATTCAGCATGAACACTTAATATGATTTTCTTTTGTTTTCAGTGTACTTAAACGAAGCCGGGTTCAACTTTGTGAGAAAATGCATTCAAGCCGTGGAAACAAGAGGTCAGTGCAGCCTGACAGGTGTGTCGTCGCTGTAGCATGCTCCCTTCTTCCATGAAAATGCTTGGAAAGTGAGAATGTCTGTAGCCAGTGACATGACATTAATTTTTAGAATTATATGAGTATGTCAATTATATAAATACATAAATAGCTATACTTTGAACTTCAGTTTACCAAAAGTCATCCGATAAACGTACTTGTCCTAGTGACATTTCCCAAAATGCCCTCAGTTTACTTCTTACAGATGGATTCTACTTATTATTGTAAGTGCCCCTTTAGTTTTGATTCAAGCTTTAAGGAGGTCAGTAAGATTCTAAGTAGCCCGTCTTCAGCCTCTCCTTTGCCACACGGTTTCCTTCGGTGGTTGCAGTCACTGCCGCATTTCAGCGCCTTCCTCACCCGAGCCGTGACCTCTCCCCTGAAGCACACTCCCACCGTCTGCCAGACAAGTGCGCTTCCGGGAAAACGGGTCCAAAGCCAAACTCATACTGGGCTTTGGAATTCTTTAACCTGAGATTCAAATGTTGGTGCTGCCGCTTAGAAGTTTAGAGAAGTTAAGAAGGTTTCTTAAATTCTTTGAATCTGTTTCTTCACTTTTAAAATGAAGATATGAATGCCATAAAACTGTTCAACATGCAGAACTCCGTGACTGAAGAAATAGATGAGCAATGCTGATCACCCCTTTCCGTCTTTAACACTTTTTTTGTATTCAAATAGTGGTGAATAGGCAGGCGTACTTTGCTACTTACAAGATCTTCAAAGACTTTCAAATTGCTGTTCAGTGTCTGCTTTGAGGAGTGTATGTCTGGTGGGCGTTTCCAGGGTAGGTTAGCTAAAGTTAGACTACAAAATTGGATAAGTAGCGTTCAGATTCTTTATAGGCATATGTCTGAGTTTTTAACATTCTGTACTTGGGAAATTGTGTCTCAAGCTGTTTTCTTGCAATTTTTCCTTCCCATTAGGCATCACGATTTTAGGCCTGTACCGAATAGGAGGCGTGAACTCCAAAGTTCAGAAACTCATGAACACCACTTTTTGTAAGTTTGGGAGGAAGCAGTTACTTAGCTGATTTTTGTATTTTTAATAGTTCATTTTTTATTGTGTCTTTTTTCCATTACCATTTATTCTAAACCATAGGTTGTTTTTTTGTTTTTTTGAGATATAGACTATTGTTTGTCCTTGAGTATTTTCAGTATGTAAAAGTAATATTTGTCTTCAGCTTTCAATGTTCACTTATAGTCGATGGACAACAGACAGAATTTGAGAGGAGGCCTTTCTGTAACATTGGACTTTTTTTCAAGTGCCCTGTGTTTAGCTAGAGGCACAGTGAGGTTTATGGATGCTGGAATCAGATTGCCTAGCTTGGAATCCTAAATTAGCCACTTAAAAGTTTGTGATCTTGGGTAATTCACTTAACCTTCCTGTGCCTCAGCCTCTTCATTTATAAAGTGGGGACAATAACAGTGCCTGCCTCATTAAGGATTATAAGGACTGTGCATTTTAATCCATAGAAAGTACGTAGAAGCATGCACAACACATGGCACATGTTCTGTGATACTAGCAATTGGCATGATTTGATTTGAGAAACTCTTACTCCACAAGAAATCTTTGAGGTTTAGTGCTTCTTTCTTTGACCTACTTATTTTTTGAATCGATTTTTTTAATGGTGCTAGTGATATTTTGAAGTGAACAATTTAAACTTTTTGAACATTCTCTTTAGCTCCCAAATCCCCTCCTGATATGGACATTGATATTGAACTATGGGATAATAAGACAATAACAAGCGGACTGAAAAACTACCTCAGGTGAGGAGGGTTCACCCCTGGCACGCCACCTGTGGCCTCTCGCTCCCTGGCTCGGGCGGTTGCCTGGCCACTCTGTGTGCACGCGAGCTTCGCTCCTTATTGGGTTCCTTCACTGAAACTGAAAGGGCCGAGGCAGTAATGTTTCTGTTCAGTGTTCTGGAACTTAGCCTTGATGTCTCAAAAAATAAACTTAAAAAGGCCGCTGTCCTTTATGAATACTAAATAATTTCCGTTTCATATTAAATTTGAATGTGGGGATCCCAGGTATTTTTTTATAAAAATAAGTTGAAATTGAAAGTTATTTTTCTAAACCTATTATCCCCATATCTGAGAGGAGTTTTGCTCACAAAATGAAAAAATTGTCTCTGGCCTCCCTGTGTGGTACAGCTGCAGTGAGAAGTGCTAAGGGCCTGGGTGTCTCAGCTGGCTGGGTTCCAGCACTGCCTGGAGGCCCTGCTCGGACATTGTCATGCAGCCCCATCACCCAGTTCTTAAGAAGCAGTGGAGCTGAAAAGATCCTGCCATGCTGAAGTGTGCTCCATTCTCTGTTGTAGGTGCCTTGCAGAACCACTGATGACTTACAAGTTACACAAAGATTTTATTGTTGCTGTTAGTAAGTACGCTTCCACTGATGTAGTTTTATGCTGTATTATTTTAAGGTGTAAGTTTAAATTGGCTAGCTAAGATTTCCCTACATATTGCTTAAAATATTATCGGTCAGATACCTAATAGTTGATGATATGGTTTATTAACAAGTAAGAAACGGCAGAATGAACTAAAATATTTATCATTTAATAAGACCTTAGTGGGATGACGGTCTGGTGTGATTAGAAAGAGCTGTGAGGAATTATTCCAATTACACTTTACTTGATTGATGGGTGTCAGTTTTTTACAAGAGCAACTTGATGGTTAAACGGATGGCTACAAATGTGAACAGTCAGTTATGCACCTGCTGCACACATACTCACATGCTGTATTCCCAGATCTGGAGAAAACAATCCGATATTTTTGGCAGGCAACAGGCACGTCCATCAATCTCCTTTGTCCCATATTATATTTATAGTTTTGATGATCATGTATCTGTGTCATTTCTTTAGATCTTTGACTGTTAAAACATGATGTGAATGGAGAGGTTTAATTCAAAACTCAGGGGGGAGGTGGGGGTCTGTGAGAAGCATGTAACCTGAGAAGTGAGAGATACATACCTTTGAAACATTGGGACCATAGTGCCAGGATGCCATCTGAGCCCATCACATGAATTGTAACAATTAGGAGTAGGCGTTTCATTGTTAAAGTGTATGAGGCGTGACGGTAACAAGAGTATTTTTCACAGTCTGAGAAAGAACTCAGTTGCTTATTTTTTTACCACACATTGCAATGCCACAGGAAACCGATAAAGTCTCAGTGAAGACGACTGGCCCTGGTGTTTAATCCAGCGTGTGTGACCGACCGTGTGATCTTGTCGTTATGCACCGCTGTGCTGCTGAGATTTCTCCCGAACGCTCTCCACTGTGCATCCTCTTCATAAAAGTCTGGTTTTGTGAGATGGACAAGACCTTAGGAAATACATAATCCAACCTCTCATTTCATTGATTAAGAAGTGAGGATCCAGAGTGGGCAAAGGACGTTGTCTGAGGACACTAGTGAATTTATGGCAGTACCAGGGTTACAGGCCAGGCCAGTTTGTTAGATGCTTAGTCTAGAACTCTTTCTTATAAAAAAATTAGTTTTATAGCAAATGGTATTTGAAGCATTTAGCTAAAATGACTCTGTGAGCTAGTGATTTTGATACAAACATTTGCTTTCAAGATTTTTTCCCTACACTTACTCTCTGGCAAATCATGATCATATTATTCGCTACCGTAATCATTAACATACTTTCTTATCTGTAAGAATTCAGCTTTTGTCTAGGTCAAGGATAATCCCATTTTCTAGATATTAAGTTAATAAAATTAGGTATTCTTTGGTTTCAAGCACAGAAGTCCAGCTCAGTGAAAAGGGAAGTTACTCAGAGATGAAGAGGCATCTCACAGAGTTCCTTGACAGATGCAACCAGGAGCTACGAAGCTGGGAGTTGACGTTTCCCCGTCCCCACTCTGTTTGGAGGGTCTCTCGTCTCTGCTGTTTGCTGCTTGTCTGCCTCATTCTTGTCTCCCTGACCAGTCAGATTTTCTTGGGTTGGAACACGTATGTTCATGGCAGCCCTGGTCTTCTGTGGTTGGCCTTTTCCCACATCCAACAGACAGATGAGTTTTGGTGACCTCATGTCAACTCCTGGGAGAAAGCTCGTGTTTGGCTCAGCCTTTCCTCACTCCAGATATATGTGCCTAGCAGAAATGGTGGTTGCATAAGATAAGCCCTATTGGTCAGGCATTTTCCAGAGAAAGGGCTTGGTAGGGTGGGCAGTCATCCCAGAATTTATGTATTACAGTAAAAGAATGTTAAACGTATTCCTTATTCTGAAGCATTAGAAGTTTCTCTAGCAGACATGTCCACATCTTGACCTTTGCCTAGCAGACTAGACTTGTTATAGATGATTTTTCACTTTTCAGATTTCCTATTGTTAGTATGGGCTTAAAATTGACTATGCCTCTGTTTGCATAATAATTCTGATCCCTTGGAAAAGTAACTCCTGGTTGTTTCTGAATACGTAAAATTTGGAAAGGAATGCCTGCTTCTCTGGTCTGATGGAGTCACCAGAGTTTTCTGTGTGATGAAGTGTTACAATGCCCGACTTGTTAGTCTGTAACAATCACAGTGATCGCTCACGTTCTCCTTGTGTAGTAAGACAGGAGGAGGTGTTGCTGAGCTCTGGTTGTATGGAAGTGTATAGTTCTGTGGCCAAGAGCACAGGTTTAGGTTAGATTGATGTGCGTTTGTTAACTTCTTTACTCACTGACTTCATGGCTATGGACAGTTACTGAGCCTCTCCCAGCCTTAGGGAATGATATGTGATAACACCAATGAAACAGCACTTTTAAGGCATGAGGGGTGGCTGTGGTTATTATGTTTATTAATGTTATGTACACATCTGAATGTAACTAAAACTTGAGATTGCAACCTTTTTTATGTTACAGAGTCTGATGACCAAAACTACCGGGTGGAGGCTGTACATGCATTGGTGCACAAATTGCCAGAGAAAAACAGAGAGATGCTGGACATCTTAATAAAGCACCTGGTCAAGTAATTCTCTGACTTATATCGTTCACTTAGCTACTGTTCAGCTATAAAAGTTAACTTTGCTTATGTCCTTTTAAAGTGTTTGGTGGTGCTGGGAGTCCACAGAATGTGCTTTAAAAAGAGAGTGGCAATTTATTTTTAAAGATATATCTCTATGCACTTGTGTATGTACCTGTGTATATTTACGTTATGCAAATAATTATATTCTTTGCAACTGTGAAACTAATGAGGAAAATCTTATGTGTCAACTTAAAAATATATGTAGAATTATGTAGCTTTTCTCCCTCAGTACTTTTAAGTACATTGTAAGCCCTAAGTTTAAAGACTAGTTCTCCGTGTTACCAGGGTCAACAGGTTCTGCCAGGTCAAAACTTCCTCTGTAATGTTCGCTTCTTTCTTTGGGTTCATAGTATCTCTTGGTCTCTGAAGACTTTTTTGGCTGCTGTTAAATTAATTGATGTATTTTAAAATCTCGATAGATTGATTTTTGAGGAGTAAAGTTTTTTCAGAGAAACAGAATGAATAGTATGTGTGTATGTATGCACACTTATATATACATGCAAATATGCATATATGTGTGAGTGTGTATTTGTGAATGTACATGTATATGAGAGAGACTGATAGATTAACAAGGAATTGGCCTACAGGGCAGGCTCGGAGGCTGGAGACCCAGGGAGAAGTTAATGTTGCAGCTTGAATGCAAGGCAGCCCGGAGACAGAATTCCCTCTTCCTCAGGCCACCCCAGTCTTTTTTTCTTAAGACCTTCACCTGATTGGATTAGGCCCACCCAAACTGTGGAGGGAAATCTGCTCTACTCAGAACCTACTGATTTAAATGTTAATCTCATGTTTCAAAAAAAAATACCTTTACAAAAACATCTAGAATTATGTTTGACCAAGTGTGTGCTGTGGTGTAGCAAATTTGACCATAAAATTAACCATCACATATCTATGTATTTAGAAATTGAGACACACACACACAGACACTCATACCCTCAGTCCAGAAGTATGTTTGCCATGTTGCTGGAAGTAAAAGTCCAAATTCAGATTCTAAATTTTCTTCAGAATTCTCTTACCATCTCCTTAAAAACGACATTTTTCATCTTAATGAGTATCATGATTCACAATCAAATGATTAATCCCTTCCTTGTTTACTAGAGTAGTAACCTAATTTGTCTTAATTTTGTCCATGCACCTTTGAAGTACTGCTACATAACATATTAAGAACTCTCAAGTTGCAGACTTTGAGATAATATGAGTTTCCCTCATAGGAATTTACTCAAAATGGCATCCTTTCAAATTCATTGTTAATTGTTTCCCATGGCAATACCTCTTTTAGCCAATGAACAAGGACTCATCCTTGGTCTGAATTGGTTTTGAATTACGTTTTGGCATTGTGTATAACCTCTTTATGAAATTTAACCACACTGTATTTATAAGTCATTCTTTTGCTGTATTCGAGCTAATTTTCTAGTGAAGTTTTTTACAGTGCTTTTAACAGTGACATGAATGTCACTAAAATTTTCTTGCTTAATCACAGAGTGTTAGAAGAACACGAGCTTCGCCCATAATTGCAATGTGTGTGGTTCTAGTACACAGAATGGCAGGACACAGTGTCTGGCCGTGGAAGAATGCCTGAAGTTCTCTTGCTCACCTTTCACCACCGTTCCTGGCTCTTTTCTTTTTTTTCTCTTTTGTTTGTTTACTGACTTTTTGAAACAAATTCTGTAGTCTCTCTATGGCCCCCCTCATATGTGGAACTTAGAGTGCAGACACAGAAAGCACATGGACACAGAGAACACACTGGTGGCTGTAAGAGGATGTGTGGTCAGGGGTGGGGAGGGTGGGTGAACTGCTTTCCTTTTTTCACCCATCTTCCCCACCCCTGACCACGCATCCTCTCACAGCCACCAGTGTGATCTCTGTGTCCACGTGCTTTTTGTGTCTGTTCTCTAGTTTCCACATATAAGGAGGGTCGTGCGATATTTGTCTTTCTCCAACTTATTTCATTTTTTAGTGTGATGCCCTTGAGGTCCCTCCATATCATCACAGATGACAACATTTCATTTTTTTAATGTCTGAATAATATTCCATTGTTTATACATACCACAGTCCCTTTATTCATTCATCCGTCAGTGGACACTTAGGCTGTTTTCATGTTGTGGCTATTGTAAATAATGTGCAGTGAGCACGAGGGTGCATGTATCTTTTCAAGTTAGTGTTCGCATAGTGAAATGTATGCCCACATCACTAATGACTTAACTATAGACAACTAATAACAATCTTGGCCCCTGGCAACTTTGTGTGGTTAAAAAGAGAGAATTTAGGACCTGTGATCTGGATTGGCCACTGGTCTAAAGAACCAGTGACTCGATGACTAATTCCAAATTTCCATTAATCAGCTCTGAGACATGGTATAAATCATTGCTTCCTTTCTGAGGATCCTTTTGTCTTAAAATAAGGCCATCTGTGGCATCTTCTTTAACTCTTACTTTAAATATTCTGAAGTACAACTGGGTGTCTGCTGCCTGCAGGAGTTGAGGGGGAATGGGGTGCAGAAATGGGTGATATGTGGGTGATAGTAGTCTATAATAACTCAGTAGCCCAGCAGAAGGAAAATTCAACGAAGAGAAAATCAGTCATCAAAATATTTCATTTCTTGAGCAGCAAAGTCATCAATTCTCCTTTTTAAAATAGACTAATTTTTTAGGATTTCTAAATCTGTTCCCCAGTGATCTTAATGGTAATTATTTTCCAGTTTACTTAACACTATAAAGAACGAAGAGGAATATTATTTTGAGATCATTTTTAACTTAATTTAACTCATTATTTAATTTTCTCAACCCTAGAAGGGTTGTTCTACTTAACAGGTGAGGAAACTGAAGCCTATAAAATAACTGGGCCGACTACACCCCACTTCCAAGTCGAATGGATCCAAGCTTTCATTCCAGATAGACTCACTGTCTTTACACACTACTCTCTTAGTATACATTCTCTAATCCGTGTTAAACATTTTGTAAGAAGGAAACTTGGAATGAAGCTCTTCTTATCCTAACCGAGAGCGTTCTTAGCGCCCTCGCGGGCACAGGGAGCATTTCAGTCGTGCGGACAGTCGGCACCTCCTGCCCTGTGCTAGGAGCTGCATGGACTACCCCAAACCCTGGATTTCCCATGCATTCGGCTTTTGGTTTCAGAATGAGTTAGTGATGCGTACTCAGACACAGACATAATTTTGTGTTGTGCTCCTTCCTAGAACCTTACATTCTAAAATCCTGGCTGGGAGCACCACAGACAAGGTGGTGGTTAACCCAGGAGACTGGTCAAATGAATGAGGTTTCCTCAAAAGAATGTGTCCAGTTTCCAAGTTAGTTCATTGGTCACAGTCATTTTTGTTAGTTACTGAGATTACTTTGCTAAGGCCAATAATGCTATAGGTTTTTTTGGTTTCATTTCCATTTTCAAGCCAGCACTGATGTTTCTGCATGTCCTAGTCTCACTGCCTTGCACAGTGCCCAGCACCAGGGAAGCACCCAGAGAAGTCTGGATGGAAGGCTGGGAAGGATGGAAACATGCGTCAGCCGGTTGTCTCATGTGGGGAGCTCGAGGAAACCTATGGCTTGCCTTCAGGAGGCCTGACTGACACAGCATCTGACCCTAATCTTCTGTGACCTCAAGTGCATCATTTCGACTTTAGGAGCTTTGGTTTTTTGCCCATACAATAGGAAAACCTGACTTCCTGGGAGGATTAAATGCAATAATAACTGAAAGTGGCTGGCAGTAGGTTTTCAATAATATGTTGGTGAATCCAAATAAAATTACAGCTGGTCTACGCTGAACCATCTGTTCTAAAAGAAATATAGTACTGAGCAAACACCGAAGAGCTAATAATCTCTCTCTCTAGGGTGAATGCACTCACTTTAGGAAATCCAAATTTTTTGCTTCAATATATTAACCTTTGTAACTATGTCTTACTTTATCTAGGTTAATTTATTATATCCTTTTAGGCTATACTCACTGATGCCAACTGGGAATGACTGAAGTTGATTATTTGGAAAAATTAGCCTATAGTGTCACAAATTTGGTAGATGACAACATTTTATAATTACTAAACATTTAACTTATTTTTTATTGCTCTTATTTGCAGAGTATCGCTCCATAGCCAGCAGAATCTCATGACTGTCTCAAACCTTGGTGTCATATTTGGCCCGACTCTAATGAGGGCACAGGAAGAAACCGTGGCTGCGATGATGAATATTAAATTTCAGAATATTGTGGTTGAAATTCTGATAGAGCACTATGAAAAGGTAAGCTGCATTTTCATGTGGAAGCATCACATTTCGTATCTGGCATTTGTATCGGCTTGATTGTCCATTTGCATCATCTGGGAGCTTCACATTGTGACCTCAGGTTCCTGTAGTTCTGTCAGTCTGGCGTTGTATACATTAGTTCTTCGTGAGGACTCTGATTTTCTTTTTCCGAGTTCAGTTTTTAAGTTCTCCTCTAAACCCTCTGAGCAGACAGATGGTTTCCTCTCCTTCTCCATCATTTACCTTTCAAGATTTTCTTCTGTAGCATTTGTATAATCAGTTTTTGCTCATATTCAGAGAACACTTTCCAATTACTCTGTGGTTAAATCTATTTTGATCTTTTAATGTCTCTGGGATTACATTTTTAGTGATACAGTAGAAGTGATACTCTAAATAAAATCAAAGAAAAAATTCAGGGAACAGAATCTTGAAGCCTTTTCTATATCCAAAAACTAAGAAGAGTTTCTTCATAAGAGTACAATCTTAGAACAACTATGGAAATTGGAAGTTGGGAAAGCCAAACTGATTGGGTAGTTAAGAAATTTGGTCATTGAAGTCCTAAACATCTTGTGATACATTTTTGTCGGAGCTAGCCCTTGTGACAGAGTGACTGTACCTCTCTCCTTCCCCGTGTCCCTTCCTGGTACCTGTGGAAGAACAGCCTTAGTGCCTGCTCGCGGCTGCCAGCTTCCTCACAGCCAGAGCACACAGTCACATTTCTTGACAGTTCGGAAGCAACAGCATGGCAGTGCCTACTCCTAAGAAACGAGGGGCACATTCTGCTGGGGAAACGATATAGAAGGATCCTCTTCCCCGAGGGCCATGTTCAGTATCAAGAGGGACAGAGTCTATCACAATGAAAAAAATACATGTATCTTGACATAGACATCTGTTCCTATTTGAAAGGTTTCTTAAAATTACTGAGAAACCTGAAGTTGGGGAATGCAGGAGCACAAAGAGGAAAACCCAGAGAAGAAACATTACTCAGTGTAAATAGATGAGAAAGTTGTAATATTCTTGGGTTTTTGTGTTCGTTTTTGTTTGTTTGTTTGTTTTTGGTATCAAGCATCTCTTGCCATGCAACTGATTAAGCAGAATATAGTTCTAAGATTATGTAATAACTCTCAAAGCTGCTTTTATGATGAAAGTGGCAGTTTCACCCTTTGGTTGACCTCGGTTCATTGCTCTTCTGCAGATTTTCCATACTGCCCCAGACCCAAACATTCCTCTTCCTCAGCCTCAGTCTCGATCTGGATCCCGAAGGGCACGCGCCATCTGCCTGTCGACAGGCTCCCGGAAGCCCAGAGGGAGATACACTCCGTGCTTGGCAGAGCCTGATAGTAAGTGTGCCCACCTTAGGGAGAGGCTTTCTCCATTCTTTAATTCAGCCCTTCTACCGCCAGTTAGGTGGAAATAAGCTGTTTTTACTGATGCTATCACCCCAGTACCTCCTCCACCTCTAACATTTATGTGTTCTCTGTCAGTACAGTTACAAGGCACCTTAGACAAGCAAATTCATTACTGCCACAGAGGAAATAATTAGTTTGCTCTATGCTCCCCCAACCCCCTTTTTTCTGCAGCTGTGATTAAGTACATGAGGTGCTATTTTGTGGAAGGTTTTGTCCTATTGTGAAAGTGGTTAGGGAAGAAAGCAAAAGAAAGTCTGGCTGAAGCAGTCATTTTCTTTCTTCTTTTCACATTATGTTCTTAAAGCATCATCTCTTGGGTATCAAAGTATTTCAAAGAGAGAAAGAAAAGAAATAAGAGAAACCACACCATACATTATCACTAACTTACTGTTCTGAGCCACGCCCCAAGAATAAGTGGGTGGCATCTTGAGCCTGTGATGTGCGTGAAACTGTGGCCTTTTCATTTTATTTCATACCCTTAAGCCTCCCAATTTTTTCACAATCAATATTTAATAGAAAATACTTTTTTTAAATTTAGACATAGTTGAACACTCTATTACAGCTTTTCTGCTTCTTTTCTTATACCTTACTTTTAGGAACATTAAAAAAATACACCTACTAAAACAGCCCGTTACTTATGCTGCTATATTCTTAGCAGGAAAAGGAAATGGTCCCCTCTTTAGAAATAGAGAGCAGCTTGTAATTTGCAGCTGATATTTAATGGTGCCTTTGAATGGAGGAGCATTCAGAGGCATTGTAACTCAGAATCACTTAAGATCAGAAAAATAAAAATAAGTTAAAAAGGCAGAATATATCTTTAATATTACCCCTCTTTTTTTCTTTCTTTCTTTTTTTGTACTATAATCATGGAATCATTTCCCTTACTTGTGAGTCCTGTTTCAGAATTTTTTCTGAATTCAAGTCTGCCCACTCATGCTTCAACAAGTAACATAATTTTCTAGGGCAAGGTACATATTGCATATAAGATCTCCCTTGAATAGTATTGAAAAATGCATTCCCCAAGTTCAAGTGCATGTTTAAAGCCTTTCTCCAGTACTGAGGATGGTTCACCACACCAGGTAAAGGCCCATCACTTCAGTGGGATCAGGCGGCTGCAGAACGTGTGTGAGCTGGAGAATGGACAGGCTTTGGTGGTGCTGTTTTCAGCAGAGCACCACTATTCTCTCTCTCCTGCTCCTGCTCAGGTGACTCCTACAGCAGCAGCCCAGCCAGCACACCCATGGGGAGCATTGAGTCCCTCTCCTCGCACTCCTCTGAACAAAACAGCAACACAAAGCCCGCTTCCTGCCAGCCCAGGGAGAAATCTGGAGGGATTCCTTGGATTGCATCCCCATCACCTTCCAATGGACAGAAAAGTCTTGGTCTCTGGACAACTAGTCCTGAATCCAGTTCTAGAGAAGATGCAACCAAAACAGATGCAGAATCAGATTGCCAGAGTGTTGCCTCCGTCACTAGCCCGGGGGATGTTTCCCCACCCATAGACCTGACCAAGAAAGGGCTGCTTGGGGTTTCAGGGCAGAAAAGAGCCTCAGCTACCTTTCTCAAATCCATCGCCACAGCTGAAGGTAAGCCAGAGTTTAGCTTATGCAAGATGTCATTAACTCCGTGTCACTTGCCAGATTATTCAGCATGATTAAGCAAGGAAAAAATGGGAGGGGGACTAATGATGCTTATCTGGTTTGTTCCTTGGGAGCTAAGACTTTTCAGACTCCTCTGCACTGGGACTTTTTTCCTGGCTCTTTCTGTCTCTGTGAGGTGATGTGTTTGTAATTGCTGTAGATTCTGATCTCCCTGAGTGATGGGCTGCAGTGCTAAAAGAACATTCTGTACCTTCTCATTTGGTTTCAGAGAAGAATGCTTCCTTTTGTTAGGCACATGTACTGGGTTATTGCTATTATTTTGTCTAATAACACCTTGCCTGTTTTCTTGGGCTTTCTTTTTAGGAAACAAGAGCTACAGTGGTTCCATTCAAAGCTTAACTTCCATAGGTTCCAAAGAGACGCCGAAAGCCTCTCCACACCCAGACCTGCCTCCAAAAATGTGCAGGAGGTTAAGACTAGACACTGCCTCGAGCAACGGCTACCAGCGGCCTGGCTCCATGTAAGTGAGGTTTGTGTTCACTGTGTCTGCCACGGGACCCATGGGAATGGAGGTAGCCGAAGGAGCCCTTAGGACTGCCACAGCCGATGCCTCCTGTGTAGAGTGGGTACAGTCCACTTCTGTAGGGCCCTGTCCTCTTCTAAACGTGATGTGGAAGTTAGAGTAAGCTTAGGACACGTATAAACAATCATGGGCAGGTGCTTCAAGTACTTTCCTTAGAAGCAGAACTATGGCTTAGTTTAAGGACATGAAAATAGATGTATAATATAGTAGTTATGGGTGTTGAAGCCAGAAACCTTCCTGTGAAAGCTAAACATCAACTTCTCAGCTGTGGAGACGGCTGTGCCAGGCCCAGCTCCCAGATCCCCACCTCCCACTTCCATTAGAAATGCAACTGCTTTCTAGCTGTGAAGGTTGACCATCATGTATCTCCCCACCTGAGAACTCACGGATGTAAACAAGCTCACAGAGAACAAGGAACGTGGTAGGCAAGAGGGAGCTGGTCCCTCTAATCAAAAGAAATGACCTGGAAGTGCAAAGGCTGATCAGGCAGAGCTCACAGACATGACCAGAAGGGGTCAAAGAGGAGAAATGAGAACCTGGATAAACAACTATGCAAAATCAAGGAGGAAAAGTTTGTCTCCTTTTCTGTTTATCTGCTGACTTTTGCTGAGCATTCCAAATGCGACATTGCCATTCCTAGGCATCTTTGCTTACATTGTCTCTTATAAGCTCCACGATATCCTTGTGCAGTCGGTAGTATAATCCTCATTTTAGAGATGATGGGAATTGATACTCAGAAAATTTAAGGATTGCAAAATGTTACCGATCAAATTAATTCTATTAAAATAATAATAAAATTTAAAAAGGAGGGTTTAAGGAACCAGTCTACATATAGTCAGCTAGTAAGGTATTCCAGCTAGTAAGCTAGAGCTGGTATTCCAACCCAGGATTCTGCAGCCTGAATCTGTGCTCTGTTATACTATGCCCATTATTAATATGGCGATATTCTCGACATTTAAATCATTCCTCAAAAGTTCAGTCAGGCATTTTACTAAGCTTATTTCCGTGCAGGGTGTTTTAAATTCATTTGTTCCTCCCTTTCTCTGATACAAACCTTTTGGTTTCAGTGTGTTTAACATATATTATCTCTCTCTCTGTCATAAATTCAGCTACCATGATATAGACAAATATATTTGTAAATCTGTCTACTTCCCAGCATGTATAGTTCTAGCCACTGAGGGAAATTAAATTTTAAATCAGTGTGTCAAGGGAGAATAAAATTCCATCCTTTTGGGGGGAAAGAGAAGAGCTTCCGCTTTACAACTTTACTGATACACAAGAGGAAATTAGTGAGAGAGTGTATGTTCTGTGTTAGCAATAAATAAACTTGAGATCATCAGATGGTTCTGTTCTAGAAGTTTGTCAAAGAAACGAATAAGATCGATTTTAAAAATCTGGTTTAGAGTGTCATTTACGGAATTTGATGTCTCTTCTAGTAAATACAGAAACTTCTCCACCTACTGAGGCGACCCTATTTTTCATTCTTTTCACCCTCTTCCTAATTTTCTCACCTCTTTACAGACCATGCCCCCACTCCATGACTTCAAACAAGATTTTAATCTGCAGATTTATGGATTGGCCATATTTTCACAGTTGTCTCTTTCCGTATTACAGGAAGTGCGTTCAAATATTAAAGGGTACACAAAACAATGTTATAACTAGTTTTCTCTTAGCTGTCAAAATGAACAGCTCTTTTGTCTTGTTGACTTGATTTTTCTCTTGTGGCTTCATAGGAGTCAATGATACTGCTGCCGAGAGCAAAGCAGGGAGAAAGCGTTCCCTTTTACTGCTCTCGGTTTTCTGCGGTAGAAAAAATAAGCGCAGAAACCTCCCCAAAGGAGGTATCTATAGGTTTATTACTATTTGATACTCCATGAACTGGAGACTAAAGCTAAAACTTTCTTCCACATTAAATCTTTTTTTTTTTCTTTAAACCTTAAAACAATTAAAAGTAAATTCAAATTTTGGGGACAGTTCTTAACTACTAATTACCATTGTTTCGGTTAATTGCTAACTCCGAATTTCACTTTAACCTGAATGATTTTTCTAATTGATTTAATAAAGCTTGCATTGTTAAATTATTTTTCAGTGTGGCAGCGAAAGCCCAACTGTTTGAAAATGTTGGTTCAGTTAAGCCAGTTTCTTCTGGGCGGTAAGTTTCCAAAACAAAGTAAAAAGTAAACAAGATAGTGGTGACGTTGTTGCCTTGTGTTGACATGGTGGGTCATCTTTAATAGCTCTGTCCCTCCATTCCACAGACGGTCAAGCCCACACTCACTCCCCATTCACGGAAGAGAGGTCATGTCCATAAACTGCATGCAGTGTCTTAGATTGACCAGGTGATGCTTGGTTTGCTAAGATCCTCTCAAAGAAGGGTTCTAGATAGGTTTTCTAGAAGACACAGTTGCTGTAACCTTTGCACAACAAGGAGTCCTTTGGTAACGGTGAAATTTTTCAAAAGTATATTCTTGACTTTGAAACTTTTATAGAACTTTTTCTGGAATAAGTTTTTTTGCCTCTGAAATTGCCTAGTTAGGCCCTCATGTGTTAGTGTTTCTAAGTCCACAGAGTTGGTATTTTTCTAGGACGTTGGTCACTGCGTAACATTCATATAGCAGATCTAAAGTATTTGCACGATCTCACCTCTGCTGTAGAATCTTTGCCTTCTTCCTTTTTATCAGACACAGTGACAATTAGGTACTGTGCGAGCCAGAGCAAACATCTCGTATCTCTGCAACTGTCATCTACTTTAGGCCTTAGTGGAAGGGGTTTAATCTTGTTACTTGTCTGCCCAGCTGTGTGAGTGAATTGCTCCACTAGATGGTGCCCTTTTATTAGGAAGATCTAAATCTGTTACGAACTCAAGTACTATAATCAAAGAGATAATCACACAGAGCTTTAAAAAAGCCAGCTGCTGAAATACATCAGAATGCTGTCATGCCATAAATATATACTCAAATGTTCAACATTCAGTCTGTTCATTTTTAATGTTCTTTTACATTCAAAATACTACTCTAACTCAACTTCTAATGGCTGTCAGCATAAACTCAGAGCTTGCTAACTGGTGGCATTGAACGTTACTGTCTTTTTCAACTGGCGCGCAGCACTGCGGACTGTGTCATGACTCTCCACCCCGAGACAGGGACAGAGGCACACAGTGGGCCTCATGGTCACGTCCTTGGTTCACCACTTCCTGCGTGCATAACCTTGCAGTCACATATGTAAGAAGTCTGTTGTCTATAAAATGAAGGCTATAATTCTGGTTTTGCCAAATTGTTGTAAATTTCAAATACATGACAATCTATTTGGTAAGTTCTCTACAGATGGTCTTTACAATAACAACTCTTACTATTGTGATAATTTTTATTGAAACTTTCTTAAGATATTCAAGACTCTCATTAATATATCTTAATGATCTATGAACATGAACTCTTAACAGCCCCACCTGGTATCTTCTGGTACCATTAAATACAACTGAACAATAGAAAGAAGTTGAAAGCATTTTCCTTACTAATCTCCTATAGTGCTTGTTTCATGTTCCTGCTAGGGAACTCAGGGCTACCCTTGAATTAGTCCTTGAAGAATGATAAAATAGGTAATGAGTAGTGGGAAGACTAGCTATGTTTGTGAAAGAGACTAATTAGGAGATTCTAGTGGATGACTTTGACCAGAAAAAGTAACATCTCCAAGAGTTAATGCCAGCTCTGGGAGCCATCGAGCAGAAGAGTGATCTAATCAGTGATGCACCTGAACAGATCCTTTCAACTGGTCTTTCTAGAGAGTTGGGAAGGCAAGAGTACAGTCAGCCATTTGGGATGGAATTAGCAAGATTTAAAAGACCGTAATTAGGGCAGTAACAAAGGAATGAAAAGGAATAAAGAGCATTTTATGAACAGAATCAGAACTGGGCAACTGCTTTGATACTGGGAGTGAATGACAAATAAAGAAGATTCCAAGTCTTTGAGTCTGAATGGGAGAAGAATGACAGCTTAGTATCTGTTCTCAGCTTGTGAGTACAAGGGGGAAGGGAGGGTCTGGGCCATAATGTTTGAGGGAGCCCGAGGACGTTGAGGGACAGGTGGAAGTGTGCAGCTTGACCAGGAGACAGCGTGAAGTTCACCATGTGAGAAACTTGTTCACAGCAGTTCCTCTGCATCGATGAAGGTGGGGCTTTCTGAGTGAAAAGGAAAAACGAGTGAGCATTGGTTGGTCTTCGGGGAATGGTTTCATTTAAGGTTCTGGCAAAGGACAAAGTAAAGGGATGATCAGAAGGAGCAGGCGTAGTCAACACTGCAAAAGCTGCGGAAACGTCAAGGAGGCCGTTAGAGCAGAATAGCAGTGTTGGCCTCTGAGACATATGCTACTTCTTTGGGATTTTAAAAAATATTATCTGTGTGCTTTTCTACTCCTTTCAGCAGTGAAATTCTCAGCACACAGAAAGTGTGAGAGAGTGTATGTGTGTGCATGTGTTTATCATCATTAAGTGGCTCTCCAGAAAACATTGCATCAATTTTGATCTAGTGATTTTTTATTTTGCTTATACTTAACTATTGCAGATTTTGCACACTGACCCTATGAAAACTTTCTAAGTCTACTCATCAGCATCAGGCAGCATTTAGCATGGGAATGGGGCTTGTGATCACATCATCTTCCATATGTAAGGGGAGAAATGGCTCTCAGGACAGTAAATGTTATCACCTTACTCTCCCATGCAGTGAGAAGCAGGATTTTCAAAATCCTTTTCAAGCATATTAGAATCTTCTGAAGAGAGGCTCGATAGGTGACAGTGTAATTTTCACATCCTCAGCACACCAAGGCAGTAAAAGAGGAAGCATTAGCACCGGGAGAGGAAACCACGGCCACAGAAGTCTGCATTAAATCATCTGGGCGCTCTGCTGAGTTAACACCTGTACTTACAGAGCGCAGCAGAAGAAAATTATACCTGTCTAGACACAGGCACAGACAACTGAAAAGTTATGACAGATTTTTTTTTTTGCTGTGTATTTTTGACACTTTTAACGATATCTATTTAGTGATATAATTATTCTACTTGCCTCCTCTCACCATGTAATCTTATAAAATACTATAAAGAGAACTTCCATGTCTGAAATATTAATAAAAATAATTTAATTGCCTTAGTGCAATTTCAAGAATCATATCATTGTAAGAATGACGATATCTTAATTACTTCTATAACTCTAGAAATTGTTTCCTTATGTATCTCTTTATTTTAAGGACTCAAAGCAATAAAACGATGTTTATTGGAGGAAATTATTGCTGTTAGGAAATGAGAATTCTTTTTTTTAATTTTATTTATTTATTTTTAGAGGAAGGGAAGGAGAGAGAGAGACATCAATGTGTGTTTGTCTCTAATATGCCCTCCATCAGGGCTGGAACGTGAATTCTTAAAAAATCTTTAGTCCATGACTGGCGTAGCTCAGTGGATTGAGCGCAGGTCTACAAACCAAAAGGTTGCCAGTTTGATTCCCAGTCAGAGCACATGCCTGGGTTGAGGGCCAGGTCCCCAGTTTGGAGCAGGCAAGTGACAGGCAGCTGCACATTGATGTTTCTCTCCCTCTCTTTCTTCTTCCCTTCCCCTCTCTCTAAAAATAAATAAATAATATCTTTAAAATCTTTATATATTTTTAGAGAAATAGCTCTGTAACTGTCAATCATATCCAATACTGGATTAAATTATTACATTTAACTGGAAGATTTATAAGAAAAAAACTAGTATTTTTTTTTCTGCTTAAGAATACTACCACCTGATTCTTAGAAGTCTTCAGAACTTGGTAGCATCCTCCTCCCCCACCTCCCACCTATGTCAACCAACACACCCAGGTGCACATGGGCGTGTGCGCACAGATGCACCCGCACAGCTCTTCTGTAGTATAAAGCCTCGTCTTTCTGTGGGTGCCTCCTTTCCCTCAGTTCTTCCTTAAACCGTGTTTCATTGCAAAACGGACTAGTGGACATTCCCAAACCCAACTGCTGCAGGCTCCCCTAGCAACCTTTCTGAGAGTGTAGAAGCAGACTCTGGGGGCGGGGCCAGGATGTTCCTCTGTAAGCCTTCCAATCTTCAGATGACATTTGAGGACCCTGATTTAAGTGACCTCGCCTTGTTCTGTAAGTGTGGAGGTCAGACACAGGGTCCAGCTCTGACAGGAAAGTGAAATAATGTGACCTCGGTGCTTTGAGAGACCTGCAATGGCAAACACTGATACTTGTTTGCAGATTCAGTACTGGGACTGAAAGGAGGAAAGACAAGGCACCTTGAATGTTTAAAGGGCTCATCACATAGAAAAAGAGCTCAGAGCATCAGAGCATTTGCCCTTTTTTTTTTTTTTCTATTCACTTATTCAGAAAATACTGAGTTATGACTAGGCATCAAGCATCATTCATGGAGGATACATCTTGATTAGGAGAGAAGAAAACAGAAATAGCAACAATAACAAAAAAATAACAGATATTAGTACCACGCAGACTTAGGAGGGTGTGATAAATGCCTGGGCAGCTATTTCAGAGTGTGCGGTCAGGGAAGACATGGCCTTCAGCAAAGCTCAGGAAATTTAAGATGGACTAGATGTGCAGAGCCATGTGAAGTTCAAGAGTAAAGCATCTGAGCAAGGACTCAGCTGGCCCTGAGGTAGGAATGAGTTTGGCATGGTTGAGGAGGAGAAGGGGGGGCAGGTGGGACTGGGGTGCAGCAGGTGGGCATAGGCAGGTGCAACGGAAGCAGGAGAGCCAACAGGCACCTGAATGTGTGTGGGTTGGAGCTACAGTTGGAAACCAGTGAAAGGCTTATTCTCAGGGAAATAACATGATCATCAGAACTTTTTCAAACTGTCCTGGCTGCTCTGTAAAGAATGGATTGCAAGGGAACAAAACAGGAGGCCTAGAGGATTCAGGATGGTAGGAAGCCATTCAGTGAGTCACACCAGCAGTGGTTGTGGCTTGCACTCTGCTGGTGGTAGAGATGGTGAGGAGTAGGCAGAGTCAGGAGGAGTTCACATCTCACCAAGGTATGTGGCTGTTGCAGAGTAAAGATGACTTGACTGATGACTTGATTGGCAGCCATAGAGGATGGCCTTTTAATGTTAGCTCAGATGTTTTTAGTAGAACTCCCATAAAACTCTGAAATTCTGGCTTCTCTTAGAAAACCAGCCTATCTGGCTATATCAAGCCTGAATTCCCATGTGGTGCACATGCCAGAGCTGAGCATTGGCTTCCCTTTCTAACAAATAGACATGATCCCTGGTTTCCAAAGCCTCTATCTGTGCCATCTCCCTCCTGACAGTGAGGCTGTTATTGGTCACCACCTATTGTCAACTTTACCCATCATGCTTTCTTAACTCATTTACTGTACCTTGTAGACCTTTTAATTTGGGGATCTCACCTCTGGTAGTCTGAAATGAAAGTGGAAAAACATGTTTTATTGTATCTATGACCCTCAATATGTGCTGCAAAAACAGCATATCTACCAACAATTAAATAATAGCATTCTTTAAAACCAACTCAAGCTGTTTGCTATAAGCCAAGTGGTTACCCTTGCAGGCACTGCCTAGAAACGTGAGATGGGCTTTTGGGTTGCTGCCGGTGTCTTCTGATTGCACACATGTGTGCAGTTTGTGAGAAATGCACTTTTCAGACTTAAATTTGCACTTTATATTATACTCCAATTACAAGTAAATATGTGTCATTTTAAAGAATAATTTGAATATAAGTGAATTTCTTTTGAATGTCTTGGTTTTTACAGACTGTCTTCTGTCCTTTCAGCCAAGCCAAAGCCATGTACTCCTGTAAAGCCGAGCACAGCCACGAGCTCTCCTTCCCCCAGGGGGCGATATTTTCCAACGGTAGGTGCACCCACTGCCTCCCCTGAAGGAACAGTGTGCCCGTGAGAGTCTGGAGTGGAAACCAGGGGTCGGAGAACCTAGTTCAGGCCCTGCCTCCCCTGACCTCCACAAGGGAACTCATCAAATTCCTCCCGCCTCCAGTTTGCTCCCTTGTGCATGGGGCGGGGCCGGGTGGGGTGGAATCGAGGTTGCGGGGAGGATGTGAGAAAGTGGCTGACTGACTGATTATATGAATGTAAAGGACATTTCCGGCCTTAAAGGTGCTGTGACATTGCCTTGATGAGTGGATGCATGCAATCTGATGTGGATTCTTACCCATTTGTGTATATAATTATTTGAAGCTAATGTTCTTTGGGTGACATTAACTTTTCATTTTTCTACCAGTGTACCCATCAGTGGAACCAGGATGGTTGAAGGCAACTTATGAAGGCAAAACAGGACTAGTCCCAGAAAATTATGTTGTCTTCCTCTAATATTATTTAGCGGATGGCAGTATCTTCATGGTATCCATGGTAACAAATAAGAAGTGCTCTGATTTTATCTGACACAGATATGGGGATCAGCCTACTAAATGAAAACAGACCATTTCTATCAAGTCCCACACCAGCAGACTATGTAGCTCCCTATTAATGGAAAATGAGAAGAGAAGTTTAAATTGTTTCCATTCTTTTTGTTTTTTGGCTGGTTTCTTATTTTAAAGTATCTTTCTTTTTGATAAGTAACTCTCCACACATCTCCTCCATAACAATTGAGAACTCAAATACTGTAGAAATACTATATCCCAGAAATTTGAAAACTAGAAATCTGATATAAGGTATTTTGGAATCTGTCCTTAGCTGTCTGGCATTCTCTGAAGAATTTTGAAATCATTACTTAAAAATGTATTTAAATTGTTCATTTATTATTTTTTCTTAAAAGTATACTATTCTTACATATGATTATTTTGCTGGTCCTGAACATTTCAAGGAATTCAGTTCTTTTTTAATGTAACTTTATTTTTGTTTACCAAGTAGTTGGTAATGTTCAAAGGCAATGATGTATATGATGTATGATGTCTGTAAATGAAGCCAAACTAAGTCATACACTGAGTCCGCTTGAAACACTCCATCCAGAATTCCAGACACCTGCCATCGACTTTGAGCAGGGATCAGCACACTGTTTCTGTGAAGGCCTCGTAGTAAGTGCAAGCCCTGTGGACTCCGTCGCAGACCTCATCCTTGCCATCACACGGAGCAGCCGTAGACGTGAACAAATAGATGGGTGTGTCTACGTGCCAAAGCAGCTTTCTGTAGGGACCCTGAAATTTGAAGATCTTATCATTATCATGAGACTCGAAATAGTCTTCTGTGACTTTTGAAAATCCATTTTAAAATGTAAAAGCCGTTTCAGCTGCTGGATCATACAAAACTAGGCAGCAGCAGGTCGAGTGCGACTCCTGGGGCTTGGTCTGCTGACCCCTGGTCCGGAGGATGTATAAAAGTGCCCTTATGTCTTTGGGGGTTTTATGAAATTTTATTACATTAACATATAAATACTGATGAATCACAGGCACATATCCTCTGCTAGTAGCATTATAATGGCATCACAAAAGTATAGTTACCAGAAGAGGAAAACAGTGTAAAAGTGTAATATCAAGGCGTAGAGCTTAAATTCTACTTGTAACACTAAAGAGTCAAAGAATTTTATTAGTACCTAATTTTGGCTAACGAGAAATTCTTTACAAATGATAAAGAAGTTTGAAGACACTGGTAGAGAAGCTATGCCTTCTAAAGTCTATGCTTAGTGAGACAGAATTTAAACATAAAGGCACAGGATTCTTAAATTATTTAAACCACAGAATTTTAAAGTGGTTTTATCATTTTTAGCAGGAATATAATATGTACATGATTTTTTTTAAATGCCACTCAATTTACAGTCTTTATTAGGAATTTCACTGAATTTGTAGAGCATAGAAATTTACTGCCCATTAATATATATATCATCAACATCTGGTCACGCACCAACCTCTATTTCTATTATTTCCATAATTCTCATATGTTATTTCTATAACTATTTGCATGTGGCAAAGAGCCTTTCTCCTCTGGATTCCAAAAAGCGGTGACCTGCCCTGTCACAGCCCCGCGCCTCCCATGAGGCTCTATTTCACTTGCTACTTCCGAGTTCTCCACCGTGCAGACACTCAGGTATTGACTGTATCAGACTCTTTCTGTGTGATATTATAATCTATAGTCTCAATCTCTTCTACTTTAAAGTAATGTTTTTAGAGTTAATACATTATATACACTTTCATACACACGTGTACACAACTGTGCCTTGGAGCATTTACGCTTTTAAAATTCAAAGTGTAATAATAGTGTAGAGTTTAAAAATAAAGAGAATAACAATAGGTGAAGTCACAACCAGACACAAATATCAGTGCATTGGAATGAAAAATATTTAATATTATAAAAATTAGTAATATAATGAGAAAATCTGATACTTTTTTTCCCTTTGCCTCCTGCTGTTCATTTTTGTACGTGACAATGGGGTGTCACTAGAGCTTGTTGATATCTGGATCCTTGGTGGCCCTTACTAGTGAGACGAGCATTGCTGACACCCTTGACTACCTTCTGCTGGAACAGAAGGTTGTCTTGCCAGTGTACCAGTTCCTGAGTCTACATAGCGCTCCGTTTAAGCACCCTGCCATTGTCTAGCATCCTACCAGCTTAAAACCTCTTAAAGCACATTGATTTTCTGTCAAAGACCAACTTGACTCCAAAAGGAGATTCAGAATTCTACTTTCCTTGCCGCCGCATAAGGAAATCTCACCTTTCATTTTATTTTAACACAGACCAGAGTGTTCCTGCCTGTGAGTTTTCTGTGAGCTAATTCCCCTGATGCACAGTCAGGAATTCAAGCTTTTGCTGTATACCATGTAGGCGGGAAGCTCTCTTTCTCCTGGCGAGGCATGTCTGTGGCAGTACTTGTTGTAGTCCTTCTTTTTTTCAACAAGCTACAAAAGTGTTTCTTCAAACTGTTTTTGTTTGAAGTTTTAATCTATAAGATTTGTGAGAATGGTACTTTGTTCTTCATACAAATTACACCTATAAGCAAGTCATGGTCATGGATTGGAGATAGACATAGACTAAAGCTGCTTTTCTCAAGAAATAAATTTCCTGCAGGCAAAGTGTTTACGAGCATTGGGAAAATCAAGGTATGTGCTCTGAATCACAATATTAATTACACAAGAAAGTAATGCCAATTATTGGAAGGTCGCATTCAAAATTGTAACAGCATTTCGATTAATGAAATCATAGCTTTCCAGAGACACGGAGTTAGTTAGAATTGCTACATCCACACCCTGCAAACATACAATGTGGATACCCTAATCATTGGTTGCAGTATAATCAGTATGAAGATGAGATTGCTGAGTCGTCCTCTTGTGTTATGTGGAAGTGTCCTCAAGAACAAAACACTTATGTATTTAACAGGTGACTCTTGTGCCATAACTACCAAGTTTAACAAAATTAGTCTGTCAACCGAAGGCTTTTTCTGTTGTGCTATGTGAATATATACGTCTGAACAGTAAAATAGTGTTTGTATTCCTGTAAAGTCCATGAAGTATGAGGAAGTGCTTTCTCCTTGTTTGATGTGAGTGCTTTTGCTAATTGCATCGGCACTCAGCTTTGAAATATGAATGAGCGTAACCAGGTTTCTCAACAATGACTTGATTACTGGTTCTTTCAGGGGTGGTAGAGAAACAACAAAAAAAAAGGTACCTTAAAATCCTGAACCATCCAGGTTCCCAAACAGGAAAAACAAAGATACATAATGACTTTTATTCTTATTCAAGCTAGTTGGTTTTACCTATTGTGGCATGCTTTCTGAATTTCCACTGTGTTGTAAGGAAAATAAACCTGGCACCTTAATCCCGTGAAGCTAACACCCTGCTAACCTCACTCCAGCCCCATTGTTCAGGTCTGTGTCTTGCGGGAGAAAGGGTACCGTTCACACGGATACTGCTGCAGAGGAGTCGTGTAGACCTTTCTTCCAGCAACGTCAGTTTGTAGTGAACCCCCTAAATTATGTATTCAGGATGCTTTCACTAGCATTTAGGACCCCAGTTTGGTTTATGCTTCATTGACTGAAGTTAGAGGCAGAGCAATTCAGGAACAGATTTTGTTCTTTGGTTTTACAATATATTTATAATTTGCAGCTGTTACACTGCGCTAGAAACACTGGATGGGACCCCAAAAAACATATCTCCTGGTAAAGAAAAATAAAACAGAAACTTGACAATTGCTCAGAAGTTATTTTGCTCTTGACTAATGTTTTTCACTTAGGGTACAAATTGCTGTCTAATTTTGTCCCCTACCTTTTTTGGTTACTTTCCGAAATCAAATACATTTTACAAATGAGGTTACCTGTTCTGAATAGTACACATCTGGGCTGTTTACTGTTGAGCCACAGACTTAAATCAAGTGTTTGATTTCAGACTTAGTCAGGCTTAAATTAACTAGCCTCACTCTTCTAAACACAGTCATCAGATCCATCCATTGTCAGTAATATCTTCCTGCTTCAGCTGTGCAGGTTCTGCTTGGTAGTGACCTTGTACAAACTCAGGCTTATGAATGGCATGGGCTTTTAGAGGATCAGATCAGTAAATAGGACTATTCATTTTTTTAGGGCAGCTGCATCCACTGTATTAAATAAGGAATCTCACATGAGAACGTTGACAGCCCTCAGAACAAGCCATTGGCGGAAAACTGACCTGCACATTCTAGACCAATGTTCAGAAGCGGTTGTATGAGGTAGGGGGTCCCGGAGGCAGGTCATCACTTCTCCCCCTGGCTTTCATGAGAGAGATGCCAAGCTCAGAGCTGAATACTTCTTGGTGCTACTGGGAGAGATGGAGTCTGTGAGTTTACTGAGGAATCCCAAAAGGCAGGGGCCATTTGCAATTATTGCAGTGTAGATAACCCTCCATCATCCTAGATGCTCGTGCACAGGCTGTATGAAGAGCTGAAGTGTTGGAGGTGGATGGGGCTGAAGGTGGCAAGACCACCCTAATTAGAAACCATCTCCCTTTTTCCGTTATCTGCCTCTTCTCAGCAGTATTTCCCATGGTCTTTACCCTTCCAGGGTTGAGAGCAACCCAGGTTTGCCTTGAATCTGCTCGGTCTCTGAGATTAGAATGTGCATTGTTCTGAACGTGGCAGCATTGCTATGTGTCTGCCTCTGTATCCACAGTCACATCTCTTTTTACAGAGCCCACTGCCTACACGTGATTTATGCTTAAAGTCGGAGACAATACCACATGTTGAGAGCTGTGATTTCGAGAGTCTGCTTGAACTCTGAGCTGAAACCTGTACACATAAATAGGGAGTTTGTCAGGGAAGACGACGACTGTTTTTTAAATTCAGAGTTCTATTTATATACTATTAAAATTTACGGTACTATAGTTTATGTAAAAGTTTAATATTTAGATACCATATTCAGTACTAGGAATTTCTTTGTAGCCATTAACATGACAAATTAATAAATATGATGAAAATGATAGTAAATTATATTGAAATTTTTGTTTATTTTGTAGTATTTCTATACTTATCTGCACTTTGTGTGTGTATACAAATACACACATACATACACAAACATGTAAACAACCTCATGTTATTCCTAATCTAAATTGCCACAATTTCTTTGATGTATGTTTACACTGTATTTTAAATTACTTTAAAAATAAACAATGTAGGCACATTTTAATTTAATCTTTGTGCTTGAAGACCTACTGTATCAGAGAGCAGCTGTCCTGGATTCATAAGGAGAAAAACCAAAGTTCCAGGTACTGTGAATGGCTATTTTGGGTGTGATGAGTGTAAAATGATAGCGGAATTGATAGGGTTTTCTTAACAATTGAACCATTTCTTGAGAAATTGGCATTGTGAAAGATCAGGAAAATGTTAATGTTGGTACCTATTAGTAATGCAGTTTTCTATAGGAGAAAGAAGTAACCAGGTAATAAACAAAGTATCAAATATAATAGATGTACAGGCTTACCTGAAAATATGATTGCAAAAGTTGAAAAGTGTGCTAGGGAAGAAATAGCAACATACAAATACCCCTTTAGATTTTTATTAATTTTATGATGCTCTTGGTCACTGTTTGACTTCTGGCTAAATTTTGCTTTTCTGTGTAAAAAAATAAGAATTGGGTATGCAATTCATGTTGCTAAATTGATTGTTAGAGTGCAGGAAGTCATCTAGCAAAAACTAGGCCTGACTGGTTAATAACAGGGCCATTGGGGATACAGCCTGATTTTCTGGAATGGATTGTGGTTTTCATCATCAGAAGAGAAGTAATAAAATCATGGCACAAGGCTGTGGTCTCATCAGGGTGGCAGCCTAGGTAAATGTGGTATTTGAATCCCCCACAACCACACCAAAATCACAACTAAACTACAGAAAACTGTCGTTCAGAACCACCTTAAATCTAGCTGAAGAGAAATCCTACAACAAAGTATATAAAAAAGAAGCCACATGGAGACTGCTAGCACTGGTAGAAACTGAGATCGGGCTGGTCCCACATCAATGTGTCAGATAAAAATGGGGAGGGGTATCTCAGATGCAGAGGTACCCTGTTGAGGCCAGGGTCCCAGCCCCATACCAGGCCCTGCAGCCAGGGTTCCAGTGTTGGGAAGAGAAGTCCTCATAACTTTTGGCAGTGAAAACCAGCAGGGATTATGGCTGAGTGAGGCAGAGACCTTCTGGAGCCCCAGGTGTTCCTCTTAAAGGGCCTGTGTATGGATTTACTTGCTCTCAGTTACAGGGCTGGAGCAGCAGCTTGACAGGCACCAGGGACTTGTGGGAAGAAACCGAGTTGTCTGGCATCAGGGTGAGAGCCAGAGGGGCAGCTTTCTCCCAGGCAGAAATGCTGGCAGAGGCCATTGTTCCTTTGCTGAACCCCACAGAGAGCCAGCAAGTGGGCACCATACCTGAGTCTCCATCATCCTGGCTAACACTGTTAGCCCTGCCCTGGTGATTCTCTGAGGTGCAGCCCTACCCAACTTGTGGGCCCACCCAAATCATTTCCAGTGACTTTTTCATACAAATGGCTATCTTGCATGGAAATGGCTCCTGCTTTAGATTTTCCTAAAATCTCTGAAACAAGAAGCATCTATCCTCAGTGTGTCATGTATCTTGCTAGGTGGCCCCAGGCCTTACATTAGCAGCAGCAGGCCTTGGTTTGTAGCGTGGCCTTCCCAGGAGTAGCAGCCATCTGCAGATTACTTTGTAGCTCATGCTGGATGGTTCTAGGCAGGGCACAGGTGGCAGCTGACCTGGCTTGCCCATCCCAGGAGTCCCTAGAGCAAACACGCCTGGTGGACAGCTTCAAACCACATTGAAGCACCACCCAACATCCTCCATAAGCAATACACCCAAGGGGTGAACTCAGCAGGCACCAGTAAGTCCTGCTCCATGTGGTCCTCCACTGCACTGCTGATCCTCCACAGTGGATGCAGCCAATTGCCCTGGGAGTAAATCCCTCTTAAGGTGCCAATAGTGAACAAGCCTCAACTACAACACGAGGGTATACACAGCCCACATGAGCACCCGAAGTGCCCAGCTCAGGTGACAGAGGAGGCTGTGCCACTGGACCCTATGGGAAACCTACTTAAAAAACCACTCTACCAAGCCTAGGAGACAGAGCAGCTCTACCTAATACATAGAAACAAGCACAGGGAAACAGCCAAAATGAGTAGACAAACATGTCCCAGATGAAAGAACAGTACAAAACTTCAGAAAGAGAGCTAAACAAAATCAAACAATCACCTAGATGCAGAATTCAAAACACAGGTAATAAGGATGATCCATGAACTTAGGGGAAGAGTAAATGAACTTAGAACTGAAATGAAGAGACAAAACAAAAACAAGACAGCAGAAAACACCCAATAAGAACAACAAAAATAAAAAGAATCTAAAAATTGATAAGAAGCCTCTGGGACAACCTCACACCTACCAATATTTGCATCATAGGGGATACAGAGGGGGGAGACAGAATAAGGAATTGAAAACCTATGTGAAAAAAATAATGATGAAAAACTTAACCTGGTGAAGGACATAGACATGTAAGTCCAGAAAGTGCAGAATCCCAAACAAGAGGTACCCAAAGAGGCCCACACCAAGGCACATCATAATTAAAATGCCAAAGGTTGAAGACAGAGAGAATCTTAAATCCAGCATGAGCAAAGCAGTTATCTACATAGGACCTCCCGTAAGACTGTCAGCTTATTTTTCAACATGAACTTTGCAGGCCAGATGGAATTGGCCAGAAATATTCAAAGTAATGAAAAACAAGGACCTGCAACCAAGATTATCCAGCAATGCTGAATTTAGAATTAAAGAACAGATAAAGGGCTTTCCAGGCAAGGAAAAGTTAAAGGAGTTCATCACCAGTCTTGCAAAAAGTATTAAAGGGTTGTCTTTAGAGATAAAAGGGTCATTTTTTATCTTTAAAGGTAAAGATGAAAAGATAAAAAGTATGAGAAAATGGCAACAACTGCACATTTATCAACAATTACTTTAAATGCAAAAGATTAAATGTTTTAATCAAAAACTGAATATGGAAGCTGAATGGATAACAAAAC